>JBCAUF010000343.1:20716371-20732036 GCA_038406115.1 Haemulon aurolineatum
ACACACACACAAACACTCCCGTAAACACTCCCACAGATACATAAGCATATTGAAAGGCAAACATAGAGAGGGGCATGACACTCTCACACACACACACACACACACACAGCTTTTCTGTTTGCCTGCGGCCAGTGGATGCAGATGAATATTAACTTTGAGAGGAGCTGAAGCTGCTGGCCGTGGCAGCCCTCCCAGTCTAGGGGGAGACGGCCAGTAATGGCAGCCACTGACAAACGGCCACACTGTCACCAATCATAAAGACAACAAACACAGATTTACACTTCACGCTGCACTTTGTCACGGGTGTGATCTGCCACAATCGGTCATCCTCACTCCCTCGTGCCTTCATTTGTTGTCTCTGGGAGCCACTTCCAGCAGGCTGCTCCTCCAGACTCGACTTATTAGTGACGATAGCGGTTCATTCTCCAAATATTTTAATATTTTAAGGGCAAATAATATACATGTCGTGGCTGAGGGGCTGTTTTCTGTCTGTCAGCTTGTTTAAAAATCTAATGACCACATCTTTGGGCAGTGGCTGAGTGTGAGCTGCCATCATCTCTGCAGATAAATCATCCATTTAAACAGTAATTCAAGCACACTTATGCATGCACATTTATGAATTTGACATGACAGTTTTTTGCCAGCACGTTCAATAGGAATCATGATTGATCAGTGTAAACTGGGGAGAAACAGGGAGAGACGTGAGTCTCTTTTTAACACAGTAACTCACTGACACACATGCACACACTCTCCACACACATCTACTGTACGCAGACAAGTGGTGTTTTTTAGATATCAAATAACTGCAACACCTCTGAGAGTCTGCTGCACACTTGACAAACATTTACGCGTCACAGGATATCATTTTGATACTGAAGCACCTCATGCAGTTTGTACATCCACGCGCCTGCCTCAGAAATAAAATAACTCACTATCTCAATATACAGATTGTCAGATGCACTTGGGAATGGTTCACCAAGCTCGCCAAGAGCCTGAGGACATTTTCTGATGTCCTAATTTTATCAAAATACCACTCAAGGAAATGTATGCGGTGTAAGAGTGACTACTGGGAAAATGTAGCACTTAGAGTTGAAAGTAATCACATTATTTAAACCCAAAATTAAGGAGGTTTTGCTCATTTTTAATGGTAAAAGATAGATTTTTTTTTTCTCTTGGAGCAGAATCATTTTTGAGTAGTAATTGGATGATTAGTACATGTATTACTGTACTCCACCCGCCGAGTTTCATTTTCAGTTTGTTCCAGATCTTTTAATTCTTTCAAATTAAACTGATCATATTCACGTAACACAATGTAACATTAATTTTTCCTTTTCTTATATCTTGAGGTAGGGTGTTTCAGCCTCATTGGTGGCACAAGAATCCCGTCTGTGACAGTCCCTCGTCGTCCAATTTAGTGCGCTCATAGTCTGACTCAACACATGTAGACTGTTGCTATAAGCAGAATCAAAATGTGTTGTATTAATTAAAAAAAAAAAGAAACTTTTCACGGAGTATCTTGGTCAGTTATTTTGTAATCTGGAGTTGTGTTTGTGCCGCGGTTCTTGTCCTAGGAAGGTTAGCACAGCGTTATGCAACTTCTTGACACAGAATACTTCATGTGTCTGTTGAATGGGAAGGCACAAACAGTGACATAAGGAAGAAAGAGACACATGCACACACAGGAATTTTCATGCACACATTGTTCTTAATTGCATTACAGTGTCACCAGACACAGTCACATTGCAAAGACGCTTGTTAAATTCACCTGCTCAGGGCTGTCTGTCATCCGGAACTCAACACGTAAACGCAGCTGGTCTGTAACTTGTTAGCAGTGAAACAAGGACAGACGGACAAGGACAGCAGCGCAGTGGTACAGATGTGACAGTGTTTGCTGCAGGTTTCAGCTCAGACGTCAGCTGCTGCTCACTGCTGCTCATCGCTTTTCACAGAATGCGTTCCCTCTGCAGCAGTGGATGAAACCAAACACGATCCCTGAATTCTCCACTTTAGTTTAGATTTCAACTAATGGGTTTAACGAAGGAAGACGTTGCAGATTTTAAAACTCGGTGCCAAATGAACAAATTAGATTTCTCTGAAATGCAGCCTGACCATATGACTTTTAAAACAAACAACAAGCTCCTGATGCAGAGCCGCTCAACAGACTGGCAGAGCCAATTATCAAGACAAAAGAAGCTCCAAGATGTTTCCACCAATGGTAGCTTTTGCCATATTTCCCACAAGCTGTTGTTGCATAAAGCTTGAGTGAGTATTTGGCAGTGTTGCAGCCGGTTAGTGTTATGGGGGTTCTCGAGTCTGACTAGGACTTACTGTAGCCAGAATGCCTCTCTAGTATGTCTTTGTAGTTGGCATAATGTGCCATATATTCCTCTATTATAAGGATCTTCTATATACAGTTTGGTCAGTACTGTATGTCTTTTAAGTTGTGGTCAAGAGCTTGTCCTCTGGCTGTTCATCAGACCTTTTCTCATTTAAGAGAGGCTAATGAGGAGTGATTAATGAGGACATTAAGAGTGGATTATATTCCATCACATCGCCTCCCAGATTTTATCACTCCTCAGGACCTTCCTGCTTTCCCTCTGCTCTTCCAGTCACTGTTATTTCAATTCTATCCCTATCAGCTATTGTCTGGATCAGCACTTCTTTCCCATTATCAGGAAATTTACTAGATTATGGTGTGATAAAAGCGTGTGTCTTCTAGGCCTTTCATCTACTTTCTTTCATTCTCTTGTAGATTAAATGCACACTTATGGGCATGGCTGGATTTCCAATTGGTGCGTTCTACAAGGAGACAGTGTCTAATAGGCTATGGGTTATTTTAGACACATGACACCTCCATTTTTGTTCTCTAAAATTGTGTTATGGAGGTTTTGTTGGTTTTGAAGAGGGAAAAAATAGGTTTGAAGTAACAACAGACAGGAAAAATTCCACTGAGAGGAACCACAAGACTCACATTGCTTGCATTGTTACAGGTCATGGACCTTTTGAGACTACTCACTCAGGGGGCCAAGGCGGACTTAATCCAGCCACATGCTGTAGGAAGGAGATAAGACATAACAATACAAGTGCGCAAATATTACCATTATTTTTATTCCACAACCAAGACTCCTGTTTTGGGCTGCAACTCTCAAGCCTGTGGTCATTCACTCATGGATACAAGATCCAACTATAATGAACTACACTCACAGACAGTCACTCAACTAGGCTTATTGGTTAATAGCTATTTAACCGTGTAGAGTAAACAGATGTGTTGAAAGAAAAAGTCTGTTTTGTTTTAAGGTGCTGAGCACAGAGATTGACACCTGGGACTTGTTTATGCTGCTGAAGTTGTTTTAGTCAAATAATCCATGACAGAAAATTAATTGGCAGCTGTTTAAGTGAAAAAACAACAAAAAAAAGCCTATTCCGATTCATTCGTTTTTATCTGAAGATGATATTAAACTAAAGATATTTTGGTTTTGCGCTAGACAAAACAACTAATTTGCATTTTTATTTTTATTTTGGCATTTCATGCATTTTATGGACCAAACATTTTAGGTGTTCAATAGAGAATCTAATTGCTGCCTTTGTTTGCTGATGTTGCATGGCTTTTTTTGAAGCTGCGCTCTAACAAAGACGGTTACCCAATAAAAATGTGTCATTTATGAGTAAAATATTTTCAACATGATGGCACAGAAGGATTTACAATACAATTTCCTTTAATTGTCCCACCAGGGAGAAATTCAAGACAAACACAGAGGTTGGTGGGCCTCTCCAGGGGGGCTCCAAACAGTTTCAGGGGGCTCAATGAATGGAAGTGAAGAATATTACATTAGTCATCAAAAGAAGATGATTCACCCTACTGTAATAACCTAAATGTGATAAAGTAGTTTTGGGGAATTGTACTGTTTTTCCCTCTTTCCTAGAGTTAGAAAATAATAAATGCATTTGGTGTAGTCTAAAGTTAAATGTGTGTCTGTAAGATACAATAATATAATCATGATTACGCTTTTCCCAAGCATTCTCTGAGGAGACACTCACACTCTCAGGCTCTCTGTTTTAGCTTGTGTAGGCTACAGTGTAGAAGCACTGTGGGACTCGAGCACTTTGTACTTGTTACATTTTCAGTAGGCAAAATGTATTTCTTTTATTTGTTAGTCTGCCATGTGATATTACCCTGCAGAGACATTAATAGCATTGCGGTTAACTTAATTGTATTCTTGTGCGTTGCTGTCAGACTGAGTGATCTGGTACAGAGGCTGAAGCGTGCGCATCTTTCTCAGTGAAGTCTCATCTATTGTGATTTTACAATCGTTGCTGTTTATGGATCAAAGAGTTCCCCTGCGTGTTTGTTGATGGTTCCCACGAAGCCTCTTCAGTGCAACTAGCAACATGCACTGGCAATAATTCATGATACACCACAGGGAAAACCTCCTGGGCCAAACCAGGAATGCAAAGTGACTGTGTAATTAGCACAATCATGCCTATAATTCCACATCTCAGGTGAGACTTAAGTGGGTGTGAAGCCTCGGGGGTGTCACTTGGGGAATCTGAAGAAAAGAGTTGTGTGCGTTGTTGTCTTTTTCTTGTTATGGCATGTGCAGCATTTTCTTACCTGTGAGAACTACTGTACGCAAGTGCTGATGTTGGCATGTGTAAGCAAAGTGTCACTAAATGAGAGAGACAGCAGTGTGTGAATTGATGGACTTTTGAAGTTTAGAGTTAGGGAGGTGAAAACGGTGACAGTGACATTAAATGTGTTGTCATTTCAGACCAGCACATCATCTCACAGAAACAGGTAGCGGTATGTAAGTACAAGGTCAAGATTTTTTACCGTTTTCATGTTAGTGGGTGAAAAAAAAATCAAGGCTTTTTTATCAGTTGTGCACAGTTTTTAGTCACACAAGCAGCATAGTGATTTGTTGGACCATGCTGGAATATTTCAACAACTACTGGATGGATTGCCATGAAATTTTGTACAGACATTCGTGACCCTCAGAGGATGTATCCTGATGACTTTGGTGGCTTTTCCTCCAGCCTGAGGTTCACATTTGTGGTTTTGAATAAAATGCCTCTTAACTCTTGGATCACCATGAATTTGGTACAGGCATGCACATCAGATCCAAATTTTAATTTTCCCACTGATTTCACTAAGGACCAACTTGACTAATTACATCCCATCATCTTCTGCTGTACCTTGTATTTGATGTTGATCATCAAATATTAGCATGCATCATTAAGATTGTGAACATGGTCAACATTATACGTCATCTACAGTAGTGCTGGGTATTGATACTCGATACCTTTAAGGTACTGAGGAGAATAATTGAGTATGAAGTAGCAATACATTTTCTCCAGTCAAACAATATCTATATTTGAAAATATTTTAAATAATGAAGTAATCTATTGATATCTCTCAGAGCACAGGTATTGGTGAAGGTATTGTGATTTTATTAACAATAGTCGGCCCTGTAGCTCACAGCTGTGCCTAAGTTCAGCCTCACACAGGCTGTGTAGACTCTTGTTGGTTTTGGCTTATTTTTCGCCATGCACTCATTTGTTGTTGTGGTCACTTGCTGTGAGTTTGACAGCGCTGAAATGTGAAGCACAGTACGGGGCTGTTTCAGTAGCAGAATGAAGCAGAATACTGTAGTATTTTCTTGAAACTGTGGTGAAAGTTGTTCATTGTCAGGAGCACATATCTCTCTGCAACATCCCAGAACAAAAAACAAAAACAAATCCCTCAAATGTCCCTGCCTGTTTGCCTGCGATGTCTGCATACAGAAGAAAATATCTGTATTAGCTCGGGGTCTCCATTTCATTACGTTCAAATAAACTTTGCAGCGAGATAAAGTGTTTAGATTGAAAATAGCTCAAGTGTATTTATATCAGTGCTGTTATAATCCAGATGTAATTGACTTCTTGCTAGAATGAATGCAGATGCATTGCTTATTGTTGTTGCTGTTAATCTGTTCAACCTCAAAGGGATGCTGAGCCCAGAGGCCAGAAAGATCTCAGACAGACATACAAAACACACTCCTTTGACAGAGGCGTGAAAGTTTTGGTGAGAGAACAGACTTGGGAGAAGAACTTCATCATCAAGTCGTCTCAGAGATTGCCGGCAGCATCTCACCAACTACTGAACAATATGTCACATGTGTGTACAGAACCATGACACTCATGCTTTACACCGCTGGTAATGTAGAGAAGTGCGTTGGTAGTTATTTCTAGCATGATTGCAGAAGAAGAAATTGTTGACTGCGTTCAACTTTGCCTACGCCTCCAGCTAATATGGAGTGCATGTGTACTGTAGCTTGTTATACTAAAATATCTTCAGCATCAAAAATATTCAGAATTTTTTACTGATTTGCTTTATGGCACTATTTTTGAACTTGGATTGTTGCAACATATATCCAGTGTTTGGCCATTCCCATCCATATTTAATACCTCAGAGCTTTTAAATGAGCTGGTTTTTAATCAGCTGTTAATGAGTTGTTTTCCGAATGTACGCTCACGTCTGAGGACAAGATGAAATGACATCAGCTCATAACAAGACCGACCCGGAGCAAAGTTGCTGTTTACCTCTGCAGAGGTTTCTTCTTTTCTTTTTTTTTGGACCCCCGATGACCTCCTGTCTGCGCTAAACGAGACCCAACTTGCTCCCAGTCATGCAGGTGTCTGAGGGAAAAACGGCGTCATTTACGGTGCTGGGAGATGCTTCAGTGAAGACGCCGTGCCCCTGAGCTGAGGTCAAGCCGAGCTGACATTCTGTCTCTGGATGCACAGAGCAAAGGACATTTTGCGTGGGTGGTTCATCATTACGGCTATTTACCAGCACGTTTTATATCATCCGTGAACTCTGACCCTGTGGTCTTATTTGGAGTAGCCAAATGGTCCCATGAGAGTCTCGCTGCTATGATGAGTACTGTACAGCATTAGGAGATCGAGAGCTCCTGTGCAACTGTAAACATCATTTAAGAATAATACTGAATGACAATGCATATCACTGAATTTAAGATAAGTAAGATGAGTCACTTTTAGGGATGAACCTGCAGAGAATCATCACCTGAACATTTGGTTCACGCCCACCATTTTAAGCAAAAAAGCTTTGACAAACTGACTGTACACCACCTACATAGCAGATAGACAAAGTTAGAGACTAGCTGGTGAACATAGTGGAGCACTTAGCAGCTAAAGAGCCACATATCCACATATTTCCCACAGGATTTTGAAGCAGAGCTAAAAGGAAAGTGAATGTTGGACTTAACATCCACCAAGTGGCCAGAAGCACAACTCTAAATGAATGATAAAGTTACCCCGTGTCATGTCAAAAAGCCAACTGTTTGCTAATGTGCTTGCTAATGCGTTCACCGTATCATCTTTTTTAAAGCTTAGAGCTTGTTGCGCTGCCTTGTGGCGCCTGAAAAAATCAATTAATGCAGGTTTAACAGTTCACACAACATGACTAGTACTGAAACAATCACGGTAGTTGATTGACAGAAAATTATAAACAATCAATTTGAAGACAACCTCACCTTGGGCTCTGGGAAATGAGTTTGGACTGAATTATTAATCGACTAAAGGGAAGAAACATACAAATGAATTAATAATGAAAATAATTGCTAGTTTGTTTAGGTTACTTAAAAATAGGACACGATAGGAACTTCTTAGATTCGCCACAGGGAACCTCCTGTTAAGCCATTAACAGTTATAGGAAGATAAGCTTACTAAAACAGAAATGTTTATAATTGATGCATTAATTAGCTCAGTTAATGACCTCATCTACATAACAGAGCGTTTAATATATCAACACGAATACAAGGGAAAACATCAGGCAGCTCAAGTGCCTCCTTTTTTCTTGTCGGCAGTTCGGGAGCAAGCAGCTTCCAGTGCTGCTGAGACAAAGTGAGGGATGTGGCTCAGTCAGCGAGGCCAAATACAGTGGGAGGTATATGATGAGAGACAGAGGCAGGCGGTTACACACAGAGTCTGGAAGAGAAGAGGGAAGATGGACCGTAGCGGGCTGAATAATAATGGCAGAGTGGGAGCGTAGCAAAAGGTCCCACGAGACCCGCGCATCATCACAGAGGACTCTGTGGGGAGCTGCTGCATCCCCCAGGAGGGAGCAGAGACCTGTACACAGAATGCTGCTCCCTTGATTTTGTATGTATGTATGTGTATGTGTATCTGTGTGTATCTGTGTGTATCTGTGTGTGCACATGTATAGACAGAGCATCAAAAGACAGAGTTGAGCTCTGAAAATGCAGGCGCAGATAGACATATTCATGAATGCAGAGAATGTTAATGGAAAAGACGGAGGGCTGATGGGCTGGGTTGTAATTCAGCTATAATTTATCATCCTGGCATATTTGATTAATTATTCACCAGGCTGTTAATTTACAATTTAATGCATTTAGTGGAGGTGTTTATGATATAGAATACATTCTCTATTTCGTGTGTACGTGTCTGTTTGATGATGTTTAAGAAGACATTTGCCGCTGATTAATTACCAGATTTTAACAGATAAGCGTTATCAAAGAAATAAAATGTAAATCATACCTGATGAGATTCAAACCATTAGCCAATAGTTTATCTTAATGCGTCTCTGCTCGGACCATTTAATCAAGGTTTATTGGTCTGAGACGGGAATGGGTATTCACCGAAGCATCTACCCCCAGCATGCAAAGAGGCATCGTGGGATTGTAACAAGACTGAAGCAGTCAAGTAAAAGAAAAAGAACTTGATGTATCACGACTGCTGACATTACCGTCTAATGTCTGTCTGTTAAAATGCGATTTGAAAAATCTGAAACAGTCACTTCACATTTCAAATTACCGCCACGAATCAAGGCTTCAGAAAGAGAGACACGACTCCCCGATGTTTTGATTGTTGCTGAAAAATTAAAAGGAGCGTCTCACTGAAGGCAGCACAAGAGATTTTTGATTAGTTTAATTATTTATTTGATGCATTAGGGTTCGTTCAAGAAAACAACATTGTAATGGGAGCTTCAGTCTCTTGGAACATGTTAATATACTGTTATGATGGATGTCTATTGGATTAACTTCATTAGATATGCCTCTTTTAACAAGAGATGTATAAGTTGCAAAGCAATTTGGCAAATGCAAACATCCATAAACAGAATTATGTAATGTGTCACCACACCCAGCCTATATAAAGTCCGATCAAACAATTTAATAATATAATGCTCTTATTGCTCAATCTTTACAGCTAGGTTGATGTCGCCCATCTAAATAATAAACCAGGCTCATCATTTGTGAGGTCCTTTTTTTAAAAAAATTGACATGAGGTTAAGAGCTTCCTTTCCATCGGGGGAAGGCTGTTTAGCATGCTCCAGAGGTTAGCGGTCATTAACGCTAATGTCGGAGACTGCTCTCACAGCTTGGACGCTGATCAAGACCATAATTAGTGTACAATAAAAAAGAAGAAGCAGCTACAGCTTTCTGCCCTGAAAGTAGCTGGGTGTAGATGAGCGGCCGTGGAACGATCCTTTCAGCAGAGGCAGCATGCTAGACTGACGGAGATTAGAGTCGCAGGATCTAATTGGTCCCTTTCATGATTTCTCCATGTTAATTAGCGATGTTAAGTTAAATCACAGCCAGTAAGTGTGAATCACCAGCTCTGGTAGAAGAGGCAATCATCTGCTTAATTTTTATCCCTGGCTCATCGGGTCATTTTTTTCTGTCACTTCACTCTAATTTGGCTTTGAAATGTGGGGGCCAGTGGAAAACCTGGACCGCAATGATGCAGAGAGTCATCTGCCCAGTGACAATGATGCCTCTTTATTAGCAGTAAATCATTACATTAGCGTCTGAACAGGACACACCACTGGGCAAGAGTCTAGTCAGCTCCTTGGCACACAGCAGCATGGCGGCAATGCCAATCAGGCTCATGTCCCAAGCAAATCTGGGCTGAGTCCGACGGCAATCTTTGCCACGTCTGTTGAATACTTATCAACAGAGAAACCAGCATCAAACACTGTCAGCAACATTGCATGGCGCTGGCGGAGCAGAACACCTACAAGGTTCGAAAGCAATGTACCCAATGAGTCATTACACTCATTAATTAGTTTTCTCTTCTGCCGTGGCTCCTCCTGCACGACAATTACATTATGTAGAACAATTAAAATGCAAATTATTATCTTCCAGTATTATGCATATTTTAAATGCTTGTAACATCTTTAAATGCAGTATCCAGTCGCTTGTGTAGTTTTGCGACTCTTTTCATTTAAGTTGTGTACTGACCTTTTTGGAAATGATACGATTAGGCGCTTTCACGTCTGTCGTTTGTAGCATTTTCAGTATTGTAACAGTTCTGGTCTAGTTCCTGTCACACTGGCTTGTGAGAAATAAACCAAAAGCAGTAAGCATGGAAGTTAATACAGACTGACAGTTAATTAGACTGTCTCAGTCTCTAATTGGACTTCATCCTGCATCATCAGCACATCATCAGGATCTATGCAGGTAAATCAAAGGCAGGCGACTGCAGGCAATGCAGTACTTTAATGCCTCTAATGTGTGTATTTATCTCCACCTCTATCACACCGATTGACTGATTAAACACAGCAATAAAAGACTTGTAAGAGACAAGACCAGGCAGCAATTTTAACTGCTTCTGACTGATTGATTGATAAGGGAAAACCCCTGCACCTTATCTATAGGCATATGTTCGGAGCTTATAAACATTGATTATCACTTGCTGAACATTCAATGAACAGCAGGTGGCTTTATTCGTAGTTAAGTTTTTGAAATTGTAGCTTTCACAGCACCCTGAATACAAACTGGGCAAATGCACCAGTGTGTGTTTCACCGAATCCCAAAGGTTAGGTATGAATGCACCCATAAACCATGGAAGACGGCGAGGGAGTTATACAGTCAAATCTCTTCCAAGTATTTATCGTAGATCTCAACTTGTTTTCCCTTGGCGTTGGAGAAGCTTCATGTCTCATATGTTTGTGTGTTTGCAAGAGATAGTTTGTACTTTAAAGCTGCAACACTGAAATGCAGATTTGCTCTCGTGCCGTTGTGTAAGCATCCCTCAGCAAGCCTCTTCTTTCACCTTCCACTGCAGCAAGCTGAGAAATGAAGGTAGACAGCGAAACTGGAGGCAGAGTTTCATCTAGGTGGCGGTGGCGGTGGCGGTGAGAGTTTCTGTGTTTACTCTGACAACCTCACGTTGTCTTCTAATTAGGTCCTCAGCTTGAGCACCGTGAAGAGAGACAAGGGGGGGAAAAAAAGAGTAAAAACAGGTGTTATTCACTTTACCTGATTTCTTTGTCATGCTTGCAGGCGAGCGGTTATGCTTGATGCACCATGCTTTAACGTGCCTCGAGGAGAAGCAGCACAGTTAAATTGAACTCTGTACTGAAGCATTTAGCGTCGTAGTGGGAAAAGATTGCTTTCTCGTTTGCTTTTTGTTTGAATACATGTGGTTTTAGGAGCCTATTTTGATTACCTAATGATTCATCTATTATTTATTTGCAAGAAAATTAAAATAAATCCTATAGATGAAGACTAAAAACTGTATCAAACTCAACCAGTTACATTTAGACTTGCAGCAATCGCCAAACAATAGCACACTGAATGAAACTGAATGATTTATGTTGACATTTCCCATGATTGCCTTTCATGCACCGTACATTGATTTTTTTTTTTTATCATTAATATCACTGCTCTCAGATTGATAAAAATATGCATTTTACCGTACATTTTGAGGAACTTAAATAACAGAAACTGAAATAAAGTAATGCAATTTAGTGTTTCTCCTTTTTGTCACAACTTCATTAGAATTATGGAAAGAAAATTAGATATTACGATACTCCAATTATTCACATAAGCCTGATGGTTTTTTCCAATTCACAGTCCTGATAGCTTTGAAAAGTTGCTTTTTTTGTTTTAATCAAAAGTGAAAAAAAAGCTAAACTTTGACAGTGAAAAAAATTAATGGAAAGCTTTGTAAAAAGCTATTAGGGTCTAAGCCGTTCTACAGTGAGACTTAGTCAGAGTCAAATCTAATCTACTGTGCAGTTATTCCACTTCACCTTCTGTGCAGTTAAAATGAATGCAGAATTTATATTTATTCATATGAACGCAGCCTCTCAGAGGACTTTCTGACATTTTTTTAATCCGCAATCTTGGTATTTTGCTCATGATGTGATGATTGAATCAATTTATGTCAGTGTGAGTTTAAGTTGTATTGTGTGCTTTTCCAGAGCCCCAGGGTTTGCCTTTTAGTTGATTTAATGGAGATGCAAATCTGTACCATTGTCCCATTTGCATTGAAACAATGTGTTAGTTGTTCTTGAAAAATAGATCTGATTGAAATACAAAAGTCAACAAAAGCCTTTATAATAGAAAATGTGCCTGTGGGCTTGTTTTATGTCAAAATCCACCCTTTTGGATCTTTTAAATTCTGCATCGGTATAAATGGAGGTTTTGTGCAATGCTTGATTCATGATTTATTGGACCTGTATTGGGAACTAAAAGTCTGATTGACAAAACCTCTGTCAGCATTACGTGTCCTCCTTCACTGTACCTCCTACCTGTCTTGCAGAGTGTCACAATCGCAAGTGATAAATAGACACTCCATTCCTAATCACTGCCATCGTAGTGCCATTACTGAATGGGCCACTCATTTTCAGGGTTGGCAAGACAGCTCAGCCTGGCCGCCCTGCCAGAGGCGTCGAGGCTATGTCTCTTGCAATGTCACCCATGCAGAGATGAAGCCAGCGCCTTAGCTGTACAAAACCCCTGCTGTTGTTACCTGCTTTATAGAGTTACATAACTGATGACAATGCATGTTAAATGAATAGTTTGACATTTTGGGAAATATGCTTACTCGCTTTCTTGCAAGGTGTTACATAAGAAGATTGATGCCACTTTTGAAGCTGGAGCCAGCGGCCAGTTAGCTTAGCTTAGCAGAAAGAGTGGATATAGGGGGAATCAGCTGGTCCCTGTGTGGCTGCAGCCTCATATTTACTGAATAGATGCAAGAGGGGTATTGATTTTCTAATCTAACTCTCAGCAAGACGGTGAATAAGTGAATAAAAATTTGTTTGTAGCCAAGTTTGTGACATGTGGAGAAATCTCTGTGGAAACATTTTGCTGACAGCATCAAATATGTACATTAAAAGACAAACATATTTGATGATTATTGATGCCAAGTATTGATTTGTGTTAAGAACGATTATATAAAATGTGATAAAATATATAAATATTTTAAGACTGAATACAGTACATATACTAATACTATATATATATGGAGATAAATGAGACCACTGAACAGATGCCAGTGACTCCCCATCTCTGTGCTATTCCTCAGAGTGGAGCTAATTGCCCTCTCTGGCACCCAATTACAGTTTCCTTATCATCCACACTTGAGATAGCAATTTCCTTCTCAATGGGTCTCCAAGTCATTGATTTGCAGTCTGCTTCAACCTTCAGCTAGCTTAAGAGTCAGTAATTATGGTGACATATTGAGACACATGCACACACATTTTACCTCTTATTTCATATTTCATTTAGAAAAGATGTAGGTCAAATACATTTAACGATGGCAAACAGAAACAACCACTTAGCACATTTACTCTCCTCAGAAGGTTTCAGCACTTCAGCATGAAAATGTTTTCCACAAAATTTCAGAACGTACAGTAAATAAACTGGGATTCATGGAGGGCACGCAATAGATACAGATATATTGTGCTTGTTTTTGCCTCAGGACATTGTATCTGCATTAATGGGTATATACGTAAGCAGATAAACAGCTAGTGTTGTTAACTCTCCAGTTCGGTGTTTAGTTTGGGTAAAAATATGATGGAAATATGTTTTACATTAGCTTCAGTGTACATCTTAGTTGCAGGCTTCATGTCACCTGAAGATGCATATGAAGACAGAAGGATGGAAATATGCTTTATTCACCACTTATTTGCAATCACTTCTACTTGCCATTTTGTTTTACAGTCCGTACAGTCTGTAATACTCAACACTTTCTGGTCTGCCTCTCTCAGCAGTTCAGGTAAATTAACTCCCCAGCCACTATTTGAGAATTTATGGTAGAAGTTATGTGTCTAATCTGTCAAATACTTTCTCTGTAATAATATGATGGGATTTTACTGTAATCACCCCCCAAAAAATCTTGAGCTTATCCTATACAGAAGAGTATTAAATGTAGATTTTTAAATGACAAAAAGAAGAGGAGCAACACATGACATTTTGAAACAGTACAGCAGAGGAGTTTTAATAAAATTCTTCTTGAGCCAATGAACCAACTCTCCATTAATCGATATTGCCCTTCAATTGTACGAGACAAAAGACGAAACAAAACGCTGGGGAACAAGATTACATGGTTTTGACTTTCCAAGAGTGGCCTGGCTGCAGTCGTTGATTGCGGGCATCCAAAGAGAGGGAGGGGACAGTGGGAGCTTGGCGGTTTGAGTTCTCCAGTCAACAATGAAATACAAAACCGAAGTTAAATGCAAAATAAGAGCAATCATGAGTGAAGAGTTTCTTTTCAATATTAGGCTGATATTTCTGGCCATCCCTTTGAACTATACCTGGCAGTGAGGATGGTGCTAATATTGATATTGATGCTTTGATGTTGGCAATTATTCCGGACACTGAACTTGCACGTCTTTAGTGGCTTGTTTTCATTCTTGTATTACACTCTCACAGACTTATGAATGCACCACCTTTTCCCAGTGAGGGATAATAAGATGAATCAGTCAGTCAGTCATTATTGGTTTCATAGCTCTGGAACATCATCTGCTGTCGTCAGTGGGATTAATCGCAGAATTCCCATCATACTATATAAGGTAAAAGTCTGAAGAGGTTGTTCCTGTTTCTTCCCAAATTTAGGTTGCTGTAAGTTGCTTGTCAACAAATCCCATGGAAAAAAAAGAGACTTACTGATGAGTATTGTCTGTTATAAAACATATTCCTCTCTGCCATATGCTTCCATTAATGTCCTCCATTAAAGCTGTTAATAATCACAAGAGCACTAAAACTTGTGACTGAAGACCCCCCAAAAATCCCCGATTAGCTTGTGTTTGAGTAATGTTTGAACAAATGGGCTCCAGGCTGAGAGTCACAGACAGAATATTGTCAGCCTCACCCTTCAAATAATGTAAGCACACCATTATATATGAGTGGAGATATATCAGTCGTGACAGCAATAGCACCAAAGTTGTTGAGTTGCGACGAGACTGCCATATGCCCACAAACGCAATGAGCTCCTCACAGCCACTATCGCCCGAGGTTTAGACTACCCACGTCACAACTTCACTCGAAAGATATCTTTTGCGTGGCTGTCTCCAATCAGTACCTTTGTGGGTGAGATTAACCTTTCCAGGCTTTTCCAGAGTAGCTGTTGACCCTCCGCTGACAGAAATATGACAGCTCTCTAATCAGAACAGAACCGCTCAAAAGCTTTTTTTTCATTAGAAAGTTTCTGTTCGCTCCACAGTGGTAATCAAAGGTGTTATTGACACCTCTGGTTCTTGTGGAAATGAGTCAGAAAGATTTGATGCTCATAACTGCTACTCCTAACTGTTTGTGCGTCAATTTTTTTTTCTGTGATCCGCAGTGAACATAAGAAAACTGCCCTTAGCTATCAGTAGTGCTGCTTTTGTTTTGACGTGTTATATCTCCAGAATT
>JBCAUF010000343.1:20850622-20867123 GCA_038406115.1 Haemulon aurolineatum
TTGAATGGCATTTTGGAATCTAAATGTATGCTGATGTATGCTTTTTGAAATAATAAAACGCCAAAAGAAGTTCTTGCAGCAGGTGGTTGACCACAACAGCATTTCTTCATACTCAGCAATGGTATAACCACACCTAAATCAAAATCTTTTTAGATATATATAAATATATTTTACCACAATTATGGATGCAAATTTGCATTTGTTTCTGAAAAAAATCCGAATTCTTTTTTGTTTATCCTAATTGTATTAAATGGTGCTATATATGAAACATTCATTTGATTGCATCTTCTTTTATTTGCAGTAATTTTATTATTTCTCATGATTTCGTTTCTGTGGCTGTCTGTCTTTTTGCATCCCAGTCTCTCTTTCTTAAACCCACTTTAAAAGAGAGACCACTGCTTGCTGGCTCAGGAAAGAACAATTTCATTTAACCTCTTCTCTCACCAGCCATTTGGAACCTTTTGTTCTATTCTGCATCTTTCGTTTAATTTCATTTCAACGTTGACTGATTTTGAAGGGTGGTGTTATGTGCTTTGGCTTAAAGTCTCCCATGCTGTCAGAATGGGTAAGCAGCTTTCTAAATGTGAGAGAAACCCACGGGAGTATAGCCACACACAAAATGTCACTACCACGCAGAATAATCCTGGTGCTGAACGGCTTAGTGAGTGTAGTTCAATTGAGGATACGATGCTCAACAAGGACATGCACGCTCTCTTCGTAACAACAAAAAGTTGAAATGAGGACTCACCAGGACTGTTGATAAACGGAGGATACAAACCACAGACTGCTTGGTCTGCTTCAACCATGTGAAAAAGTGCTAAATTTTAACTTGTTAAGTAAACTCTAGCAACCTACCTACAATCACAAAGCTGACAGTGTGAAAAAAGGTCTGTGTTGCATGGCTCAACTTGGGTATTGTGCAATTTGTTTTGGTCACAGTGGTAAACTAAGGTTGAAAGCTGGAAAACAGAAAAAGGAAGCCCAGCAATAGTGGCTTCATTTTCTGCAACTGTCTATTGAATTGATTTCTTCCCTCTCTAAAAATAAAGATGGTAAGTAAATGTTTTGAGAGAAACTCCACCTTTCCTCAAAACTAATGATTTACTCAAGGCTGCACACATCCCAGATTGCTGTAATGTTGATACATTATGTTTATATTTTAGGCATGTCAGTGATGCCTTTTGAGCACAGAAAGTTAGGATGGTTTTCTGCCACTGAGACACTGGAACAGCAGAGAACTGCAGAGAGGGTGCAACTTAAACTTACATGGACTGTGTATTACTTTTTCACTCATGTTTTTGGTTCACTGAAATGAAACAAGAAACATCACTGGCAATTAAGCTTGCCGGTCTTGATGAAGGTCACTGTCAGACCGAATGAACAGAGTGTGGGAGTATGTTGATTTTTTTTATTTGAAAAAGTTAATTGCAATAATTAGGAAGCTTGTAACAGCCTGCTGCCAACATTTTAAATCATATTTAAGTTTTGCTGTGCTGTTACTCATGTAATGACCCACACTTTCCCTGCTGTACTGTATGCAGATCTGTTGATATAAACTTAGTTATTCTCTTCACAATGGATGAGAGGTGTGTGTGCGTTCATTAGTCGGCTCATTTGGTAACGTTCATGCTTGAGTTTGTTGCTCCAGTTTTCAAATATTCACAAATACTTCACTTTTGTCTTCAAGTTATTAGCTAAATCAGCTTTGGGCGTCTGTGGATTGTTTCAGAAACTCAAAAGAAAAAACTCATTATCTTCATCAGAATATATTTTTTCCGCCACCACTACTTTTAGTTGCTGAACAACAGAAGCACTACAGTTCATGTTGTACAAATAAAACTGCAGCCTTGTTTTATATTTCATTTTTTGCAGATATGAAGAAACTGCTCGTGATGGGATTTTGCAAAATCATTTTTGCATCTGCAGTACTACCACAGATATTTCCTTACGCAGTGTTTGTTCAGAGGGAGTGTAATTATAAGACATGTTCTTTTGGATCAGGGTTAATAAAAAGGGGTTTTATCATTATTTATAGCCTTGCAGGATATTTTGAGAAATAGGCCCCTGCACACTGCAAATCCAGACAAATATCCGCCAATATAACAACAGACAACACTGACTTCTGACAAAGAGAAAAGGCCAACCATGAGAATCCAGAGTCCTCTTTGAAAATGCAATAAGAGGGACAAATGGACTTGTGACTTGGAGGACACCTCATTCCTTTTGGAGGGCACATTTATGACTCCTTCATAATTCAGTTGAAGAGCAGATCAGTAAAATACTACACAGGCTACAGGCTGGAGGCTGGTTTGTGCCTTTCAATTGTCACGTTTTGATTTGTGAATCCGTAGAGAAGCCCGGAGGGGACTTGCATTCATTCACGCATTATTCTGTTGTGATGTATTTTGTCTTTTATCCGCGCATGAAATGTCCAATATGCCTGCTTCCCTGGGACGAATGATGGATAGTGGCTGTCAACTCGGGGTGACGCATGGGGCCTGCGGTAAACTCTGTCACGAGCCTGTATCATCCTTAGCTCTCCAAGGTGGCTGCTGCAGATCTACATCGCTCACTAATGTTGAGTTAAAAATGACAAGGCTGGCATTAAAACCCTCACACCTAAGTTTGCGGGATATTGGCTGTCGGCACCCTAATAATCTGTGATTTACTCGAGGCTTTAACACATTAGAATTGGCTATAACATGGACTCGGACATAGATCTGCAGTACATTTACATTTAGCTGAGCCAGAGCAATTTACAATGAGAGAAAGAGTCATTAGAATAGGAGAGATGGTGCCATTGAACACATTTTTCCATGTGCCACATGCAGAGAATGATGCCAACGAGCCAGTCAGTAGCATCATTTTTACAAATAGTCCTCTTCTCTCCCCTCCTCAACTTGTGGTTCGTCACACCTGCTATTCCTCACCTGTCCAGCAGTCGTCACTGGTGAGTTTTTCTGCTCCTGGTCACTTGCTCACCCAGCTGCACTTCAGCCTTCATTATTTTATGCCTCCTTATATCTGTTTATATGACCAGCTACCTGCCCTTTGATGACCACTTCTTGCCTGTCTCAGGCCTCTTGAAGTGTCTGATAGTGTTACACAGGTCTTTTCCCTTTACCTTTGATGGAAGTTGAAAAGGTTGTTGAATTGGCAAGATATCAAAACACAGAGCTCGAGCATGTCATTTGAGAATTCTAGCACTGATGCAATAACGCTGTCCTTTGAGTGAATGGTGAGTGAATGGACGGGAAGTATTAGTTCATCTTAGAGTCCCAGTTCCACTCTGTAGTCACGCACCCTGCACTGCTGATAGTCACGCCGGTCGGCAGAGCACTTCTCTACTTTCAGCGAGCTGTCCTTTTCATCTGTGTTTTTGTCATAAGGAAAATGTGGCCACTTTGGCAAGTCAAGCACAGACAGTTAAGAGTTCTGTCAAGTTGTTGTTTTAATTTTAAGAGCACAATGCTTTCGTGACATAGACATAAATATGTGTGAGCTCTGACCTCCACACTCCATCTACGAGACCAGTTCGACAACATTTTACAGGCGTGAAATGTCTTGCTAGAAAAACACTGAAGGTTTGTACTGATGTACTGAACAATCTGTTTTGTTAATCTACTCCTGAAATGGTGCCACTGCAACTGCTTTTCTTCTTGTATAGGCCTACCGTACCTTGCCATAGCTAGATTTCTAACAAAGCCAGTCACTGATGAAAAAGAAAAGAAAAGAAAAACAACTGTTAGTCATCTGTCCTCTTTTAACCTCCTTGGTTTAACTATGAGAGAATTTAGACCTGTGGTTTCCAACCTGTGGGCTGGGACAACCACAAATAACCTAAGGTGGTCACCAGAAGATTAATAGTAGAGGAGCAAAATTGTCTGTCTGCTACCTACAATAATGTGCATTTTTCAGACATTCATCCAATTATCAAAATGCAACAAGAACAGAAAAATCTCTAATGGGGTGGGTCACAAGTTGACATCGCTTTGTTTTAAGCTGTGGCTAGACTTCTTTTAGGAGTGGCTTAGAATTAATTACACTGTTAGTAGCAGTATATGTAATGTTTCTTAATAAGTATTATCATTCTTTAATTGCAGAGTCAGTGTTGGTGTGTCTGATCCTTCTTATTCATGGCTTCTGATCAGATGTGCGAGGCTGTAATGTATTATTCAACAGGTGGAATGATTAATAAAGAACTAGGTATACAGCAATCCCTTGCTGAGAGGAAGAATTGTGAAAGAGAAAATGTATTAAAAGCAGTCATGCCTTAAATATTTCATCCCTTCCTCATCCAATTACTCATGTTGTTCCATCAGTCACTTTCCCCTTTTGACTCAGTGCCCTCACAAACACCTCCACCCCCTGCTAAAATTGTAATGATCTGGTGTTAATTGATGGGTTTGGATAATGTCATGGCATAATGCCAGGCATGCACCACACAAATCACATTACTGATCAAACCAAGGGTCGTAGCCTCAAGACACATTGTAAATGGGTTTTACATAAAGAAATCATTCCTCATTAGTTTATGAAAAGGGCACGTCCCACAACACCACTCTGTACCCATTAGCGAGCATGTTGTTCAGAAGTATTAATCTATTTTGAACCGTACTTGTTGAGAACGTATACACGCTTGCCTCACTATAAATATCTCCTCACCACTCTGATGCAAATAATTAAATTGTTTTGTTTTATCTTTCATGCGTGTGTTATTTTTATGGGAGCATATCAATATCAATGTTGTCAAGCGTTGTCACCTTTAAATTTCCTGAATTGTCTTTAAGGGAGTGATCTGTTTACCTGTGTGTGTACAGCAGCCAGATTGTTTTCTGCCTATCTTTAGAACTGTATTTTTATCTTCTCATTCTGCCCGTCTGTAAATTAAGCAGCTCATCTGTTTGCCCGTCTCCCTGTTTGTCTACTTGTCTGTGTGTGGCCCCGGTGGCCTCTCAACGATGTCTTACCTTAAATGCGGCGTGAAACACAGATTTTCTTTGATGCTCAAAAGAACTCCCGTCTGTCAGATTTTCATGAACTTTTATGCATTTCACTTGAGGGACAGTTGACGAAAAGTGATCATTGTTGGCGGGGGAGGAAGCACAATAGGGAGACAGGACTCATGGCAGGCAGGAGAGGCTTTGCTATCACCATCCTCCCATCCAATCAATCCCTGTGATAAGCACACCTTCAGTTCACAGTTTCAAAAGCACATCGGAGGACAAATTGGATCTGCTTGTTGTTTGGCCGGTGTTTGCATTTGACTGAGAGTAATGCCTATAGTTAATGTGTTCATTCTTGCTTGGGCTTGTCACACGATATGCAAAGGGAACTACTGACAGTCAAGGGGTGCTGCTGCTCCATGAATCATCATTTCTGCTCCAAAATTAAACATGAATTGTAAAAATTAGAAACATATTTTCTGCAGAATGTCCTTGCAGCAATCAAATTTCAAATAGAAATCTGATCCAGAGCCAGAGACCTGATCCATAGCCAGAATCTGCCCGGTCCAACCTGTGTTTACTGAATAAGATCAAAGGTTTTGCTCAGTCTTTGTGACTCAAACAAGCTGGCATGGTGAGAGATGCAAGATACATTTGATTTGCTGTGACAGCGCAAAGGATGATTCATTGATGATGTTCTTGAAGTGCAAGAGCCCACAGAGGTACATCGCAACTCCTCAGTTTGTGTCCAACAACATCAAAGCCTTGCCTCCTCTCAGGGATGCCTCCACTGTGAATTCATTTAGCGACAAGAGGACAAGGAACGGCTCTCATACAGTGCAATTTGACAAAACACAATTTGAAAACAAGATGCCATACCGTCAAACTGTGCAGCAAAACATAGATTCCGTTGATTGCGTTTTTGCTTGCAACCCAGGTTACTCTTGGTTTCGAAGGAAATAGAGAAACTTCTGGGAATTAGAAGTCATGGTTAAGAGGACATTTTGTTTCTTTGTAGCGTCCACTTGAAGGACAAGCACATCATGCACGCAACGTCCCATGTCAAAAGCAGTTCAACAAGTTCCATTTAAAGTGAGCCTGATCTCTGAGGTTTATAAATGAGTCAGTGCCTTTATTATTTTGCAGCCAGGTGGCATATTGAAATGACACTGGTTACAGGAGAGTAGTCAAACAACAGGCTAATTAAAATCAACCATCCAAGCAAATCACTGCCAGGATGCTGTTGTCTATAAAGGTGTCACTGACCATAACCCACTGAAAACAGACGACACCTGATGAGAGACAGATTGTGTACACAAAGATCAGTACGTGCAATATCATGAACAGACTCAAATCAATAAGGATTTAAATGAGATTAGTCGTTAGTAGAAGTAGATTGATTTGTTCCCCCAAAGCAAAGACAATCTGTGCTTTACATGTTATTCTTACAAAGTCAATTTCACTACTTTTATGATACACACCGTATTTAAATAGAACTCCATTTATTTGTTCATTTAAAGTCTGCCAGTCTGTTTGAAATGTGATTGCTTCTTTTGTGTTAATGGTTCGAATCTGATGATGTTTAAATTATCTCACTGTAGAGGAGGAATTATGGCAACACTTTATTTCATCTACACTGGAATAGCAGACGACTTACAGCAAATAGCCACCTTTCTTTAGCACATATAGTTTGAATATAATAAATTTCCACTGAATAACATGTGACTTCTCATTTATACAAGAAGGGAAGGGAAAACACTTCAGATTAACTGCTTACAACTCACTGACATATTAGAAATAGGGAGTCACAAAGAAATTGCTTTGTTTTAGGGGAAATAAACCAAAATGGCTGGACAACCCCTCTTAGGGAATATTAAAAACAGACTGAATATAAGTGCGTTTGTTGTGTCAGTTTCCCCATACACATTTTAAAGTAAAAATCCAAGCCAACCAGCAGAAACACAGTGTAATGTTAATGCAGGTACAGTAATGCTGCCACATATATCTGATCATATTCAGATCAGATCATATTCACCACATCATATTCACTTCACCAAGTCCTGATTTTGGAAAAGAACAGACTCTAAGATCATGCATTATTTATGAGCAAACCTCTGCTTTAACAAAATGTAATTTAAAATTAGCTGTATTAAAGCAAGGAAACAGTGAGGGTTTCAGGTTAAATTATATTTGTGCTTTTCAAAGACAAAAATGCCTGTCTAGCAGATGATGATGGTCATTTCAAAGCACCCACAAAATTTGTTAGTCTAATTTCGCCTGATTTTAATCTTTGTGAACTTGCCACTTTGTGAAATTTGAGTTCGATTTGATCTTCGCCACATAAGTAAACTGTTAGGAAAATGAGGTCTTGCAACTCCAACGTCATAGAAAAGCAAAATACTTAACCAGCATTAGTTTGTTTATCCATGGGAGAGTTACAGTGTGGTGGGTTGATCCAATTTTACATTTAATTTAGTTTCAGGGACTTACGGTAGCTTTACTTTTTCATCCAAAATGGCTTGCAACTATTGAGATGCTAGGTGTCTAATTCAATGATGTCACTTGTCAACCGCAATATCTAGAACTGGCTACAGGTCTATTGAACCTTTCTGAAGCATGGTGACATGCATGTTATTGCTTTGATACAATTATATAGTGTAGTATTTGGTGGCCACATACAAGTAGTGTATTTATATAGATTCCATGTCATTATCAAGACTTCGATGTCATTGTTGTGTCAGTTCACCAAGACCTGAATACATTCTTTGACCAGTGTATGTGATACTACTCTTTTCGCTGTAAGAGTTACGGATACCTGACACAGGTGTATTACTAACAGCTGCATTCCAATCACTGGAGGTGTCCACAGCATCGGAGTGCCGGGATGAATGGTAGCCTTATTCAAAAATGTAATGGAACTGAGTCATCATTAATTTATTAGCAACAACTTGTATTTCTTGTTAGGCCAAGTCAAAAAGTTTTCCATGAGAAACATCTATTAGGCAATCTTGAAAGATGTTTGACCGTGGTTCAATACACTTTCTTCATCATCATCATTTTAAAAAGTTTCAGACAGCCATACACAACTGTATTTTCAAATAAACAAAATCTTGCTACAGCCAATCTTGCAACTGTGTACTGCAGGATAGCTAGTTTTAACATTGCAAAGAAGAAGAAAATTACATTCAAATGAAAATCAACTTGCAGTTTATGTTGGAGAATCGGCAGAACCAGCACTATCAGCAAACACTGTATAAGACAACAACTTACAACCTGATAATCATTAGACAGGCTTTTAACTTTGCATGTGTGTACACAAGCCAATTAACACAACAGGTCAACATCGAGGCGTCTCCTAGCTCGGTTTCAATCAACACTCTGACACTACAATTACTAAGGAAGGAACATGAATGACATACCTATGCATACCTTTATTCATTCAGCTGCTCATTTGCTCATTACCCCAACAACGCCTAAGCCAGCAGCAGGTTGTTTCAGCCCCTGTGTGAGACAATGCTCTGTAAACCACATGTACACATGTAAGACGTTACGCATGTACAATCATGTTCTTTCACTTTCTGTCTTATACACCTGAACGTCTTTCTGATTTCCAGTAAACTGCAGGGACCAGAACTAACCTGAAAGGCGAGTAGAGAGAGAGAGAGAGAGAGAGAGAGAGAGAGAGACTCAAGGTGTAAAAGGAAGGAGGAGGAAAAGGGAAGTCGAGAGTCTAGAGAGAGAGAAGGTAAGTGGGCGGAACATACAGTAATACAGTAGGTAGAAAAACAGGAACCTACTGATAGCATATACCAAAGTACACCTGCACACCTGAGCAAAGCCGCTCCTTTCCCAGGACACATCAGAGATGATTGAGGAATGGAGGAATAAAAATGCAGTGAGACTCCATATAACTTTATTATTTTACAGAACTTTTGACATTGGTTCTGGCTTTGTTTGGAGGGATTTTGACGATTAGGGAGTTCACGTGTCATTGGTTTTTGGCACGCATTTAAATGTTGTTTTTGTGTAGATATCGCGACTTAGCGGCAACAACTTCACAGTAGGATTTTGGTATTTTTGTGAGCCACATACCCAGTGAAGATGTGGTCAATGAAGATCACGATCCTCCTCCTGTTCTGCTATGGTGAGTACAGAGGAGCTAACATGGATCCTTGTTTTGATTTACAGCTGTTGATTACAAGCAGTCAAACATTTAATGGGCCATTTTTTTCAACAAAGTAGTCCTAATGGGAGAAATGAATAATAACACCAACGCAATAAAGCCTTGTAATATATTTGACAGAGAGTGATTCTCTCTCATTTGAAATGAAGGAGAGTCCCAGAACACAAAGAGGACTTTGGTCATTTTAAATGATAGTGATCGATTTAAAATGCCATTTCATTTTAGAGTCTGATGTAATATTGACTATATCATCATACAGCTTATAAAAATGCTAATTTTGAATGGACTACTCTGTGTGTAATTTTCAACCTTGTGTCTTTCACATCTCCAATAAACTACATGGGCTACAATATTAAACAGTAATGTGCTATATGGTAAATCACTAGCTATGGTGTGTATGGCTCGACAGCATGAATATGTGGCCTATGTATGAATTGCTCAAGCTGTAAAATACAGACAATACTGCTTGCACACAAGGGTGGTGTACTGTAACACTTTCCTGCACGGAAGCCTGAGAGAAGGCAATTATTTCCTTGTATCAAAGATGTGACAAAGGAACAAAGCACAGGTTCTAGTATCAGCCACCAGCAGATACAAAGTCCATCTTACATAATCTCCATGTGATCTTGGGTCCAGTTTATGTGTGCTGTGTCACCCAGGCTTTAGCAGTTATGCTGTAAAAAATGAGTGACTATGCCTCTCTCAAAACTTCATATATACTGTAGGTTGGGGAAGCTACACTGGCTGAGGATGCTGGGGCTTGACTAGCTTCACAGTATGTGCTCTGATTGGAAAGTTTGGGCTGCAACATAGATAAAGGAGAACTATAACCTGATACAAGAGCCATGGGCAGTATGCAGTAACAGAAAAGAACAAATATATATATATATATATATATATATATATATATATACACATATATATATACATAAATCATGCACTATACTAAACTGATATTTCTTTAGGTTTTGGATTTTATGAAAATAAACCAGGTTTATTGAGAACAGGGACACAACATTAGCATCTGCTATGAAGTGACTCACAGAGACATATCTTTTTTCTCTTTCTTCCAACAGGTTGTCTTTCAACCAGCCATAGGAAAGTGTATTTTGAATCCAGAAACTTTAACAACACACTCAAATGGGACCCTGTAAAGACTGGGCAAAATGTCACCTATAGTGTCCAGTACTGGAGGTGAGAGCCAGAGGCACTTTTTAATCTGTTCCTTAATTATGACGAACATGGAAAACAGAAGTTCAACAGCGTCCTGCTGCCATGGGGTGCTGGGAAGCGTAGTGGGTTGAGCAGGAGCCCCATATGCAGAGGCTATAGTCCTCAATGCAGTGGCCCCGGCTCGTATCTGCTGCATGTCACTCCCCCTCTCTGTCTGTTTCCATTTCCTGTGCACACTAAATCTGACTGAGAGGTGTGAGAACTGAGAATTCTCCAGCAAATACACCGTTTAACCATGTTCGATAAAAACTACAATGCTCAGCTGATGTGAGGAAATTACTTAGCCTTTTTTTTCTGTTGTTGGTACAGTTAGCATTGGGACTGATAGCCACAGAAAACAAAAAAAGCTAGAAAAGAACAGACAAAATAAATTACAAAAATATATAAAATACGCTGCCTTGTCCTTTAAAATCTATGAATTGCATGTGGTGTGGAAGACATTCCCTTTATGGGGTGGGGGGGTCAACTTGGGCCTGACAATACAGACTGCACTTTGCTCTCCTCATTGAAAGAAGGACACAAACTACGCACTTTCATGGCTTCTAAGTAGAGTTTGTTCTTTGTTCTTTTCATTCATCTCTACAAATGGTCTCATCAAAGTGGAAATGTCATCTCGTCTAATTACTCATGATGCAGTCTCCCAGACAAATGTCAAGTGCCTCCCCTACCCTATTGACTTTTCTCCCTACCACTGTCACCTGTAATTGCTGGAGTGACGTCCAGCATCAAATCTGCTGCAGAGGAAGAATGGTTAAACTATATCCGCTCAATGCGAGTTCCTTGTTAAAACAAAATGCTGTCATCCGTCTCTTTCAAAAAGGCAGTGCGTGCTCAGAATTTCATACCCAAGTCTTGGCTCAATGTTTTTGGAAGTTTTTGTGAATAGACGACTGTATCAAATTGTAATATCTGCAGAGATTTAAAGTCCACACAGTATATGTTGGTTTTCATACAGTATGAACCTACAGTAACACACTTTACACTTACTCTTTTTTGTTTTGTTTTTGAACAGTGATGCTGACGAGGAGGGATGGCTGAAAAAAGAGGAATGTCAGGACATTACGGCTCTGTCCTGTGACCTGACTGCAGAGACGCCATCAATTAATGACGTCCACTACCGCGCTAAGGTGATCGTTAATGGCAGCCTTCAAGGCATCACCACTCGGTTTAAACCAATAGAACAGAGTAAGAATCGCCATCGTCATTCAATCATTTCTTTTGTTTCCACCAATCCAGATGTATCCCATTGTAACATTTTTTTATTCATCTGTCTTTGTCCTTATAGCTACTTTTGGTCCACCCGTCTTGTACACAACTACAACGGTGTCATCCTTGCATGTTGTTGTCAACCTGCCCTTGGGGCCAAATGGAGTCTCCGTTGGGGACATCATTAACAGCACCATAAAGGGGCGTTCACAAACTATTTCTTATACCCTAAAAATCACCCACCCAAAGTGGGCTGAAAAGGTGAGTGTTCATTTAACAAAAGAATATTCTATACAAATATTCAGTCATATAATAACACAAACCAACACACGTGATATGTAAACCTAAAGATACAGTATAAGAAAGGTGATTGTGGATAGATCAATAAATTATTACAAACATCACCAACTGTGTCTCCAGGTCCATCGAACCACAAATGGCCAGTTCATCATCAACTTGAAGAAGAACCAAACACAGTACTGCGGCTCTGTGGTCTACACACCTTCTTCACCACATGGTCGGTCAGATAGTGAGGAAGCCCACTTCTGTGTCAAATTGCTCGGTGAGGACCATTCAGTGCTAATTACAACCTCTTATCTTTTCGCACTCTGAGTAGAAGTGCATAACATATTGATCACTACATGAATATGGGCCATAATATGCTAAGAATTACATCCACACAAATTTCTGTTGTTGATTAATCAACATTGTTCATAAATTCCAAAACAGGCTCTTTCTATATAATGTGGAAATCACTTGAATGAATGAAGTAGATAAATTCATCTTTATGATATTTACAAAAACTTTATTTGACTTGAGGCAACAGTGTGACACTCAACAGCTTACTGGGAAGCTTTCAAGGACCCTCCTGCTGTGGGGAAAATGCAAGAATGGAGATACTTGAAATATGTTTTCTACATTTTATTTGAAGTAGTTTGTGCTCATCTCCTCAAGTGATTGCAGCCACTTGAAAACAATGTGGTATTTAGTAATACATCAAGTCTGTCTGTGCAGATGGAGGCATCTAAAAGGGGACTGATTTATTACTATTACTAGCTAAAACTAGGCAGGTGCTGGTTTGGCAGTGAAATGGACTAGTCAGCCAGTCAGAACTGAAGAAGCCTCTTGGATAATAAGAAGTGAACTTTAATAGTCACAGCCACTCATGTTAGCTAAAATGAAACAATGATCCTTTCCAAGACAAATCCTCTTTCGTTTTTTTACTGATGAGACAGGAGATTAGATTAGATGTGTTCACAAAAGTGACATACTTCTCATTATGGCTCACCTTACTGTTTACTCTGTACTGCTAAAACTGTCACCAAGAAATATAGACGTTCTACTTTTATGCCACACAAAAGTACACAAGAAATTCCACCTTTCAAAATGCACTCAACCATAGCTATGCTGAACGGGGGAAATCCCTTCCTATAGGTTGCTGTGCAGATTTCTGTTCAGATAAGTTTCTGTTCACAGACATTTCTGAGAGGTGCTTACAGTATGTGTACTGGTACATCCAGGAATATAGTTTGTTCAACAGCCCTACGTCACAGGCATGCCTAGGCTTGTGTGTCACAATGGGAATTTTTGAGTCGCTGTTTTAAAGTGCTTGAGGATATTTTTACAGATGTGTTATTTTGTGACACCTATCTCTTCTCCCTCAGGTGATTCGATGCTTTTGCCATGGCTTCTCACAAGTGCTGCCCTTCTGGCCGCCATAGTTATTATATCAGCTGTGTGTATGTGCAACTATGTGAAGGGTGGAAAGGAAAAGAGCATTCCACAGCAATTGGTAAGACGACTCTTTCTCCAGGGCCCTTTGGTGTGTCTGTGTTACAAGCAGGAAGTGTTGTCTTACTGGAAAAGTCCTTTGGCACATTAATGAGTGCACACATGTTCGATAGTAATTAAAGGCACATTAAAGATGGATGTTGTTTAAAGTGATTTAAAGTGCTTTTAGTGATGGCAAATACAAAAAGGCCAGTACATTTACTACATTTACTTTACAAATTTCTATAATGTAATAGAGTCCCATATTTAGATTTACTGTATGGATCTGTTTATATTATTCTGATGAAATGAGAAGCGGTTGATTCATTCCTTTCCGAGTCCATTAAATGTTTCATTCATTCAAAAATCTATCTCAATCAGTATCTTATTTGACTTTAATAGGTCTTCTTATCTTCAAAGCAGGTGACCAGTTCCAGCACCCTGCCCAGAGTACTGGAGTTTCCAGATGAAACACTCATCATAAGCAAACCTGAAATCTGCCCTCAAACAATTTATGCAAAGATCCAGGTGAACAATCCAAAGATGCCCTCAGTTGTGAGGCACTCTGACGGTTATTCTCCCCAGGATATCGTCTCCCAAGCCTGGCAAGGCAGCAGTGGCTCCTCTATGGGCACAGGTGCACGTAGTCCAACCCCAGATCCTGAGGGCACAAGTGCCCAATCCTCTGAAACCTACTGTGCTGTGGTTGTTCGTCCATCTGCTGAAGAGAAATATTCCAACCGGGATGCCATTAAAAACAAAGGAACCAGTAACCTCCCATTCCATTCCACTGGAGAAAGCTGGGATAAAGGTGGAATAAGACCAAATCTGACCTCACATGGAATACCACTATTGCATGATCCAGACTCTTGTGACAACAATCCAGCCAGGCCACTGCTGTTAGATACAGTGCGCGATGCCAACGGACAACTCATGTTGCCTTCGCTGACTTTTCAGTTACAAAGCAACACCGACAATTCACAGAGAAAACCCCACCTATCTGACTTAATAGACTCCGAAAACGATGGGCCATCATTAGTATCCTTGCAGAGCTTAGACGGCTCAGAGTTTTCAGACTCGGGGTGTGATAGCACTCAAAACACACCAACCCAGCCATACTGTAACACCCATTATTTCCCATCTCAGCAAGTTATTCCTGATTTCAACCAGAGATGTCAGAACTCACCACCTAGTGAATCAGGTTACAAAAAAAACTGGATGCCTGATTCTGTGCCTGCAGGAAATGCATCCATAGGCAGTTGTGAATACAGAAGGACGGACTATCCTTGGGCCTGGACTGGCAACAAAAAGGAGGACGAAGTTGAGGAAGACAAAGAAGGACAGACAATACCAATTAATTTGGGAAATTGGTTGGTACAAATTCAAGAATAACTCTCTATAGTCTCAAAGACCAAAAACTTTATTTTCTCTCATTTGGGTCTTCAAACAACGTTTCAATATATTTTTTAACAACATAGAGAAGAGCACTAACACTGTGAGCACCGTGCTTAAGTGACGATGCAGAACTCAGTCATATTTAACAACTACATCTGTACTTTTAAATGTATTTTATTCCTAAATGCCACATAATATGCTCTGCTGTAAATTTGGTTTTATTTATTAATCAACAGCTGTAAAAAGTGAAATATATATTTAAATATATGGATATTCTTGAACTGTGAGCTTACTTTTGAGGAAATCATTGTACATTAAGTCCTTGTTTACTTTGTCAGTTGTTTAAGAAAATAACCACATTTTTGTAAATAGAATTTGTAAATTTGTATTTAAAAATAATGTCTTATAGCCAAATGTGTCATTGGTGGCAATGGCAATATAGTAACTACTAGGCTATGTGATGTTCAACATGCCCCTTAATCATAATATTTCAGCAACGGTTTATTCAACATCAACAATTTTTTACAAAAGTATTACCTTTGTACATCATGTTCAGATGGCAGAAAATCTGAGATTCACACCTTCAGCAAGTGCATTTATGTGCCATCGCTATGACGACACATTATCGCAACTTATTACACTCTCTAAATACACAAACCCAATCTGGTCACTTCTAAATTACAATGTGGACAGTCAGCCTTAAAGATTAGATATGTAAACAAACCTGATTGCTTTGTGGCTAAACAAAGCATTAGACACAGTTCAACGCCTATATCATCACCTATTGAGCCGTTTGACGTGATCCTAAAATGACTGAATTTCTACTAGAAAATATTCCTTTTCTTAAAAAAAGTTTAACACTCACCAACATATTTCAGTATTGCCAGTGTTGTATGAAACACATGTGAATTATTACATCTGTAGATAAAGAAATGTGAAGTTCTATACTTTCTGAGTCAGAGTTCATGAACTCATTTTGTTCTGCTCATTGTTTGCTGTTCTTTCAGGGGAAGAAAATAAATACTGTGTGTAAAAGTATATTAGAAGGTGGGGTCATGGTACAACCAAAGCCACACTGATAACAGCTTGGTTTCTAACAACACAATCTATTATACACAGCTGTAAAGTAATAACGTCAGGTGTGTTGAAATAGCGCGATGTGAGTCACATATGGACACACTGCGGAGTGCAAAAGGGGATCTATTGTGCTATACTGTGGACACAAATACCTGCTGAATGAATGTAAATGTTTTGTTTTATTTCACAAATCTTGAACTTCTGCTAAATGTGTATGATGGAAAAGGTTGAGTTAAATTCCAACATAAGACATTAAACACTAAAAATCAAAATGGCAATTTCACTGTAAAATACAATGTTGTCATTTTTCAGTTATAGTGCTGAAAGTCCAAAAAATAAGCACTAGACCGTTTTTCTCAAAACTGAGATTATGAAACAAGAGCAATCAAAACCATTGTATGAGTTTTATGTGTAATCATTGGTATAGTTGGGGAAGGTCGTAAAAAACTGGGTTACAATGCTGGGACTAAAGAAAACAACAATATCTGTGAATCGTTACTATTCTACGACATCAGTCTCCCCTTAACCCCTGATAAAAAACAGATAAAGAGGGCAATACGTTTATTCGGTTACATTTATGGTGAACATGTTGCTCTTGGATGTATTTATGCTCCAAATATATATGAGGCCTCTTTTATCCCACAATTTCTTTCTGATCAGGCAACATTTTCTCCTCAAAACATACTCCTTG
>JBCAUF010000343.1:21066123-21077932 GCA_038406115.1 Haemulon aurolineatum
AATAAAAGCAAAGGGTACGGGGTCAGCATGGCCATGTGAATGAGAGGCTATGCTCATATTTGACCTCACCACAGTGAAAAAAAAGACAAAGTGAGACCTGCTCACTGTCTTAAGAACGCGAAAGAAAATTGAAATATATACGGTATAAAAGAAGTATTTATGGGTTATAGGAAGAGTTAATCCTATAGGTTGGTGGGGCTAAACATTGGTAATGTTATGCTGTTGTCGTCTCACTTTTGGTTTTGCTCTGTCTCCCTCTTTCCCTCTCTCTTCCTCTGTCTCCATCTGTCTCTCTCTCCCTCTCCCTCTCTCCATGTCAGTCCGCTGATTTATGGCTCTGTTTAAGCGAAGGCCACACGTCTCTCCCGACGCTGCTATTTGTTTCAAGCCTGCTTCATTTTTCCACTCTTCCCCCTCTGAAGGCAACCAGGAACCAACAAAAATTAACCCTTGGCTCTTATGCACACAGCAAAGTGTGTTTTGTGGCTCTTCCCCAGGTTGTACCTGCTTTGGGGGGGAACGTGACAGGGCTGCCTTCACGGTGACTCCACTGTTGTTCTGACAAAGCGCCTAGCAGGCCCAGCCCTCTGCTGTTGTTGTTAGCAGCGCGTTGGAAATGTAGAAAAATGACATGCCACAAGGATGCCATTAATAATGCTCACAGGCAAGGTTGGAAAAATGGCCGACGTCACAAGGCCCTTTTATCAGCCTAATTTCATAAGAGGATTTCATGTCTGAGCAGGGAAAAGTGGCTATTTTTCCTCTTCTTTTATATTGTAAACAGCCATTACTTGGAGAGGTATACAGGCTTGCTCTGGCAGTAAGTGGATATGAATTTCAAACCAAACCATCCTTTTATATCAGCCCCTCTCACAAGCGCTTTGACATAATCGTGACATCAGACAGGCTTACTTTTTTCACTGCACTTGGGTTCCAACTGAGCCATAATTCATTGCATTTTCTTGATGAGACTTTTTTTTCTTCCTATTGGTGACACTGAAAATTAGTTCTTATAGATTTTCCCTGCAAACCAAAGCAATTGTTTGACTAAATCAAAGAGGCAGCTGGAGCCACAATTACATATTGTGAGTGTGATTGTGTTGCCATTGATTCTAAATGTCTAAAGCACTGAGAGGGATGCGTCTGACTTGGCTTTGTGTATTGTGGCTTGGTTTTCTGCTGCCATGCAGTATTGTACTATATTTGCACTTCTTCTTCCCTGTTCTCTGTCTGTGCCTTTGTGGCAGGCTGGCATGGAGGAGGCTGTTGTTTACCCTGGTAAGCTGCCCATTGTCTCTGGTGGGAATTCCCTTTGGGAGAGCGCACCACGGGAACAAGCGCCACGGCACAGCTCGAGAAGCTAACTGCAGAGCTGCTAGCGCAGCATTGGCGGGGCCTCCGTGCATCCACTGGGATCTGATGCCAGGGGTAAGATGGCCGTCCCCGGGGACCAGAAGAGATGGCGAGATAGAGACAACAAAAGGGAGAAATGGAAAGACCAGCGACAAAAGGGGAAAAGGAGGACAGGCGATGGATGAAAGTAGAAGACGAGCACAGAGGAATGACAATTTAAAGGTAAAAAAAAATCTTCAGAAGTAGTGCAAGAATTTTGAAAAACAAATGGAAAAGCTGAGAAAATAACCCTAGAGATGAATGTCAGAAATAAGCGTCAAATAAAAAGAATAAATACAAATAAATGAAGTGAACTGCTCCGAATGAGCGTCACTTTATTTACCTGGCACGTTTAACCTTCTGCCATTTAATATCGGACATAAACAGTGAAGAGAGAGCGAGAGAGAGAAAGAGAGACATACATCAGAACTGGAGGAGAAGCCAAACACTTGTCTAAAATATTCCACTTCCTCTGCCAAACCAATCATTTCTAAAACAGAGCTTCCTGTAGTATGACCTAATCCTCCTGCCCCTCTTCACAACAGTCAGCGTTGGCTCGAGGCCCGGTGTGCCCCGGGCTGGAGTAGAAGGCGTGCCCCAGCTCAGGTGTGCCGGTAGTGGACGCGGGGCGCTGACAGGACGGGTTAGTCTCCTGCTCAGATGTGACTTGACAGCAGCGAGGCTCGCGGGGCCCGGTAGGCAGGTTGGGTGCTAAGGGCCTTATAGTCAACCTAAAGCGCGCAGGACTCAGCGGGGGGAAAAAAGCGCACAGAACGGCACTGAGTCACATCTCAAGTCGAACAGGATGAGCTGCTGTTCAATCAGCGTCACTCCCCATTGCTCTGGTGTTTCATAATGATCGCAACAGACAGCTTAGAAGACTGTGTTTACTTTTGAAATTTCAATAAGCATTTTATATTTTCAAATTGATGTTCCCAAAAAAATGACGTTATCAAAGTAAAATTGTCTACTTATTATCGTGGAAAACCAGTGGCAATCATAAAATTTTATTACCATAAAGCAGTTTAACCATTTCCATTTTTTAAAAAATTCACCTTGATGAGAGTCACTCTTCTTTTTTGAGGATGCAGACTTAATGGCTTCGCATAGTTTGGGAGCAGTCCGCTACTTTGGAAGAGGTTGAAATGCCATTGGTTAAGATAATGGAGGAGAGGGATGTAAAGTTCAGTGGAAGAGAGCCTAATGCCTTCTTAAGGTGAGCCATTTCAGCACGCAACCGCATTTGTATACGTCTGCGTATTTACCCGCGAAGGGAGGGAGGTGACCTTTCCATGTGGAGATGGTGTCTGCATGGAAACGCCGCTTGCTGCATCCTAATGGCCACCCAGGGCCACCTCGCCTCCGCGGCCGTCCTGATATTTGCCTAAACGCGTGGGTGAAAGTTTTTTTTTTCTCTTTTTTCTTTTCTTTTTTTTTTTTTACCCATCCCAGAAATATTTATAGAGAAATTGTGGTCAGCAGAAATGAAATGAGAGCAGCCAGAGGGTGGGCGTGAGGGTCATAAATGGTATTGGACATACTGGGAGCTCCTGTTGGCTAAGGTTAACGGGATGTTAATTGGTGGTATGGTAGATTAGTGCACGTTTAACATGTTCAGATGAAAGAGTTTTAGCAAAGCCAAATGGACAAAGGGGAATTTTCTGTGACTTTGAGCTGCAAGTAGTTGACATTATAAAGTTTTAGCCTTGTGCTTCAATTGACAAAAAAAAGAAGTTTACAAACTGACAAACAGACTCAACAGAGTAAGACTGACACAGTATCATTATTAATGCTGCTGTGAGTGAGGGTTAAGGCAGAGGTCTCCCAGTCAACATGGCTTCCTGCCTCCTGCTGCTCTGCGGATCATTAGGAAAATGAACGATTGGAGGGCTGTGTGTGTGTGCGCGAGTGTGTGTGTGCGAGTGTGTGTGATTTTTGTGCCACTGGGCTGTGGGCAGCCTGATTACTCTGCTCTGTCTCCTACTTACCTGCCGGCCCACTGACTTACCTTCAGCATACTAACTCCATCCAGTTCCCTCCTCCCCTCCTACAGACGTGCACACAACCCACACACACTCACACACAGACACACACACACACACACATATGGGAAGGAATCACAAATGCATTAATTTGTCTAGATTCATCTCTGCAAAACTTCTGAATGTATCACATCTTGACAGACGATTCTAGGCCAGTAAATCTATTCCTCAGGGTATCTGTGTACCTTTGGAAAAAAAAAAATCCCTTTAGCTTGCAAAACCCCTCGCTACCACACGTTTTTCTCCTGTTTTATGTGTGTATACCCAATTGTATACTCCAAGGCAAATGGCACACATACATTTTAAAAGCACATCAACGACTGGGGCAAAACCCCCGAAAGGTGGGAGAAATTACAGGATCAACGATTGATGTCAGGGGAACAAATCTGAGCAAGGGGCTGGAGATTTTTCACTTCTGCTAGGGCGTTTGTGTGAGCTGTCCCCATTAACAAGCAGAGGAGATAATGTTGGTGGGTGGACACAGTGTGTGTGTGTGTGTGTGTGTGTGCTGTGTGTCTTGCTGAGCCTACGTCACACTACACGTGCTGAGCCTGACAAAACAAGGAATGGAGGTAATGTTAGGCATTTACTAAACATCCAGGCTCTAACTTTATTTTCTCAAATAATATTAAAAGTAAGAATACTGTTTGGGGAAAAAATGTACATACATGTGTATCAAACTATTTTATGTTTTTCTGAAATATAGAAATTATTTATAACCAATATCACTGCTACTTTTGAAAAAAAACAAACAAAAAAAAAACAGAAGGAGAGGCTCGTTTATAGTTAACTAAAATAACAAATTAATGAATTAAAGAATTACATAAATATATATATTTACTGTATATATCCCATAACTTGAGCCGCACTGGATTACAAAACCACCTCCTCATTCTCTGATTACCCTAATGTTCTTCTAAAGAGTACAAAGGAATGGAGTTGTCTTCTTTTTATAAATTCCCACCGTTCTTTATTTTGCAACACAAACAAATTCACACTTTGCCGTTCACACATTAATTATGCAGTTAGAGAAAAAGCTGCAATGGTGGAAAGGAAGGAAGGTGAAAATGAGGAATTCAGTTTGTTGTGCTCCCTTGTTGAATATTCATATAAAATCAATTTTTGATGCTTTCGGGCGTTGTTTGTTCCAGGGCGGTGGAGTCACTTCCTATTTGTGAAGCTGTTAGATACCAGGAAATGGGTGAGTCTGTTTTGGTGAGAGGAGAAAGGTGTCTGTGCTCCAAGGTAGACATATGTGAGGTGTCTGTGGCAGACTGTGGAACATATTTTAAGCGTGGCTTGATCACCAGCCCCACTCCCACCCAAATTGCACCTAAATTTCATTTGATTAAATTTGTTTAATATGTCATTCAGTGCCTGCGCCACGGTGAGGTTGATGTGCTCTGACAGTCAATGCAGTGCATGTCTGACGACCACTTTTGTGGCTCTTTCTAGTTACCCGTCATAATTTTTCTTGCAGCTCTGCACAGTTTGTTTCACCTCTTCAAGATGTTTGAGAGCACTTAAAGATAATTATTGCCAAATGATGCTCTAATGAGGGGAACAACTGTCGTTAAGTCTTTGCGTGAGAGCTGGGCCTGCTTGCTGTGACGCCACCTTTTTAGGCTTCATTTTGTTTGCCCGTTTGACAGTGTCAGATTTTCTATAGATGTTGCCTCAATCTGACGCATGCCATAATAATTGGCTGGGCGCAGGAGATGCAAATTGCCGGGGATTTATTAAAATGCACCTTAAAGGGGTTAGAAATGTCTGTTCGCAAGTCAAATTACCATTTCGCCTCTCTTTGAGTCTTTCTTTTTTTTGTCAACCTCTCTTAAACTTCCTGCGCTCTTGGAAGAGGTCAGACGCAGCCCTTCATTTGTGGAGGAGGATTTTCGTCTCCTGTGGAAAATTGCAAGGCATTTAGAGCTATCGGAGAGGGTCAGGGACCTTTCCTTTAATTTCCCTTTATCTTCTCTACCATGCTGCACGACCCCAAGCACATCACAGTGCTGCCTGTCTCTATGCATGCTGTTTATTTGTGTACCTGTTTTTCCTTCTCAATCAAATGGGATGGAATTTTCTTGCCAGAACTTGGCCCATGCCTCCAAGATATTTGGATCATTTTTCATGCCTCTCTAAGCTGTATGAGCATAACATGTTTCTTTTTTTTTTTTTTAATTCAAATAACAAGTAGCATTAACGTTAGATCATAAGAATTCTTTGAGATTTGACGATAAGATTAACGTTGCATGCATTTGCTGGAAGAGCCTTCCTGCAGGTAAAGCTTTTGTGTTACCGCCTGAACTTCCACAGGAATATTAATGACTTTGGTCGATTGTTTTCCTCGTGGCTTTTGTGTCTCTCTGGCGCCTTGAAAAGCCACGGTTGCTACAGGAACACTCATTGCGTCACTGGTCAGCCGTGAGTGACAGTCGCTCCTCATCAGTGACATAACGACACGACGATGAGCACAGAAGGATGAGAGCGTTCTCCTATAAGCTTTCCAAGAGGACGTCAGCGCAAACATTTCCTCAGTAATCCGTAACTGAGACTCGCAAGCAGGGGACTGGAACTAATGAAGACAACTATTCAATTATGAGCTCAATTAATGCAAGTGCCTGGGAGCACGGATCACAGATGAGCCATGCAGCTAGCCTTAGATGTTGTGGACCACAACTGGAGGCGAACAACACACTGAGACATTGAATTCCTCCCTCAATCCCTTGGCTTAGCACTCATGGCTGTCTCCACTTTAAAATGGTTTTATGGGCTCATGAGAGGGACATGAGAGTGTGCCTCAAATCTGCGCCTTCGTCCGCGGTGTAGGGTCGTAAGGACCTGAATTGACTTTGTCTAGATATGTGCCCTCAGTCTCTTTTTTAAGTATAACTCTGTTATTGCCATGCTCTCTTGAGGTTCATCTCCAGCTGCACTATATTTGACCAAGCACAACAAAAAGTCCAATTTAGCCTGATTTCCCTTATTCCAGCTTTGATTCTTGCTTTGGCTCATATCGATTTCATACAACTTATGTTCTGTTTCTTCTCTGTCTTGTTTTTGGATAAATCCATGTTGTTTACAGTGTGCGATGACCCGCGGGGCGTTAAGATTATTCTTAACCCTCTTCCTTGCTGCGGTTTTGTGGTGTATCGATAGGTACCCATGTTTGCTTATAATTAAGTCCCTACCACACCACAGATGGGACTCAGTTCAGACCTCTTGGCCCAATTAAAACAAGCTTTCCTACCTCAGTGCTACCTGCTTTGTTACATATATAAATGCATTATTTTGATGAAGAGGTTCACAGCGGTAAGGCATTTACGCTGTTTGATACATGATGCTTGCAAGCTCATGATGCAAAGCAACTGTGAATTACCACAGAATATTACATCTTAACATAAAGCACCTTGTTGCCCAAAGGGAAATCTTCCACACTGATTAAAGATTAAAGATGAAAAAACAGAGGCTTTGCAAAAGAAAAAAAAATCTTTAATTATTTCTCTAGAAATGAAATAAAATGGTAAAGGCCACTGGGGAGTTGTGTCTAATTATTTCATTTATCTGTAAAAGGCCTCGTGAGGATGTTTTGTTCCTTCATTTTAATTTTTCTTCTCTTTTTACACCTTTAGCATTTTTCTCCTTATTGCATTATATTACATCTCTTTCTCTGGTTCATCTTTGCAGTACATATTGAGGACATTAATTGATGTGCATGCATTCACTAGATTAGGAGACATTGATGGTAATTAGTAAAGGTGACTGTGAGTAATTCAAAATAGTCCAGGGTCCTCTGTGACTCATTAGCTGAAGTTATGCTCTATAGACCTTTGCTGAAACCACTGGCATGAAAAAGGGCCACTCCTCTCCTTGATCACACATTAAACACATTAAATAATTTGCACTATGGTGTTTGTTATACATTAGATAGCGTGTATTTTTCTGACAGTAATGGGGGACTGATCTGTGAATTAGCGCACCTGACCTAACTTACTGTGATGGCTCAAAATGACTGCAGGCTCATTCTGCCCAAAGCTCTTCCTAACACTTGTGATGTGACTACAGAGAGCTCAGTGCTGCACAGATAACACGGCGTTCTGCGTTGTATCTAGTGTTTATCTAGTATTCAGTGTATGCTGATAACAATATGAATTTGATCTACATTTTTGATTTTATGGGGGCTTTTTTTACTCTCTGTAATTGATTTTATTATTATTTTAATTGGAAGCTGATTAGCCTGGTTGGTCGATTGCGCGAGTTCATCAAATAAAAGGCCAGAAAACTACCTGCTTTCGTATTTTCCGTGTTTGGTGTTTTGGTTTGGTAATGTGTTGTGAGGCAGAAGTTCCATAGTTTTTTCATGCTTCTTCATTGCTTCAAACGAAAGAAAACAAAACACTTCTTGGCCTAATCTTAGTTTCTTGCATGATATTACTGTAAGTGCAATATCAAGTTTTTGGTGTTAACCAATACCAACACTGATTGTGCCCCTCAAGACACTCATATTGCACTCTTGGCATTCTGTTGATTTGCACTCCCCCATCCTTTGGCATAAAGTAACAAAGCTGACATTATGACAGATGCTGTGGCTATTGTTTTTAACTCGTGACATGTTGCCTCTTCTCAATGCGGTTATTGTTTCAAACTGTATAGTAGTATTTAAATTATGTTTAAGTGGATATTTTTAACAAGTTTGTCTCTCGTTTTGGGCTTTATTCTTCCTGATAACTGATTTTTCCTGAGTGGTTTTTGGAGGTTTTTTTTGCCAGTGTTTGACTGATACAGATGCTGGCCATTGGATCAGCACAGCCCTAACTATGACCAAGAGTTGTGCTGTACTGCTGGGAGCACCTGTGTGTGTGCGTGTGTGTGTGTGTTAGGAGCACCCAAAACAAGGTTTCCCTAGTGAGGTGACAGAGGCAGCTAAGCCAGTAAACAACGGTGACAGTAATCATATGTGTTTGTGGTGCTATGCTTCATCACCTGTCCAGCACCAAGGCTTGTTAAAGGACAAATGACTCTTAATAAAGCATATTCTTTCGCCTTATCTCTCCCTCTCTCCGTCCCCCATGTCAGTGTTCCTTTGCTCCCCGCAGCCCTGCCCCCACCTGAGGAGGCCAGGTTGCCAGGCCATGGGGCGGTGGGATTGGCCGGCTCCACACTGAGATTGATTACCCCTCTAATCTTAGGACTGCCAGTGTGTCTCCAGGGCGAAAACTCCGGCACGAATCCCCCCTCTGCCCCAACTCCCACCCTTCCTCTGTCTCTGTACCTCCTCTCTCCCTCTTCCTCCATCCCCTTCATCCCTCTGTCCCTGTGCTGCCAGAGGCACTGAGGGACGACACTAAGTCACAGCTCCAGACAGGGCCACTCGCTCGCAGTGCCTGCCTTGTTCGCCATATGTCACGGCAAATGGGGCTCCCGTGGACTCTGCCATGGACTCGCAGGGAAAAAAAATGACATGGGGAGGTGGATATGGGATGAGGGTTGTAGGCTGCACGAGTTGGGCAGCAGAGCAGGACAGAAAAAGCCAGTTCCGCTCAGATTCAAAGATTTTTAAAAATCCCAGTGCTCTTGTGGGAGTTGTGCAGATGTAAGAAAAACTTAAACCATATATATATATATATAAAAAGAGACCCACCGCCTTCATATGTTCTTTGGTGTTGATGTGCTTTGTCACTTTGCTGCGTTTCTTGCTGTGTTCTCGCGTAATTCGTTGAGGGGTGCAGGTGACGACATGACACCCATCCCGTGTGCATCATCACGGCATCAAGGACACAGGATGCATGACAACTTGTAAAGGTGACAATTGTGCTCGGTGATGGTACGGCCTGTCATCCACATGCTGGTGAAATGAGCTCTCTTGGTGGCACTCCAGCTCTCGCTCGACGTAGAGAGTCTTCCTCCGTGGCTGGGTGGTGACATTACCTCTCACAATGTCACTTTGGCATTCATCGTCTCTTGTAAAGCCTGATTTATTTAGGACGAGAGTGGGAACGGAGTGGGAACCCACTGACAGAACAATTAGCACTGTCGAGACTCTGCGCTGAGAAGTAGCAGAGCAAAGTGGAAATAATGAGGATTATCACTAGAAAATATCAGAATCTACAGTTAAATGTACTATTCTTGTCTGATTAACATCATGACATATCTAATTTTGAGTTAATTTCAAGATATTTTTTTTCAAGCTACTTGTATTGGTGACCTTGGACATTGCCAGTGCACAGCTTACGCTTTTCAGGCATGTAGTGACAAAAAATGAGCACCTTTGGTCCATCTTCTCAATGCCAACCCAAAATACTTTGTCAGTGTTGGCTTCTTAATTCTATCAGGCCTTGATTCCACGACACATAGGATAAACAAAGGCAAACACGCACATAAAACCCCAGCGCTTGATTGCTCTGGTGGCGACCAGTCCTGTGATTCATGGCTGTAGTAAAAGTGGAAGGTGGGGGCTGGGCGATATTATGCTCAAGATGGAGAGATGGTGTTGTTGTGATGTGGTGTTTACATGCCTCTGCATATATTTAGCCCCAAGGGTCAAACTCAGCAGGCACAACCTTGCAGTGCTCTTTGTTTAATATAATAGATTTGGGGCAAAAGTGCTCAATCTTAAGTGTTCAACTACTTTTACACTCAAGTTCAAGTTCAAATTTCATTCCAAGTATGGTGATAATGATAGAAAAGCAAGACAGTTTTGCGATGTTTTTTAACAACACATTTTCATGGTGAAACTTTCATGGTCTTAACACACAGGATGAGTAATGCTTAAAAGCCGAGTTCATTTCATACATATGAGTGCGTCCCCAAAAGCACATGGAGAGGGCCAGACAACCATCAGAAGACTCTTTGAAGTGCTCTTTCAGGCCACCATGGATTGCCCACACACACGTACTCACAAACACACACTTGAGAAAGTCTTTGAGGGCACTGTTTTCTAATTCACCTCTGCACCTGTTTATACCTTCTCCCCATTCTTCTTTTTTTTTTCCATGTCTGAGTGAGTCCGAGTCATAGGAAAAAAAAAAAAAAAAGGAAAGAAAAACAGCGTGGGTGAATCTGAGCAGAGAAACATCCTCTGGGTCTTTTTCCTTTTTTAAAAGAACTCCTCCAGATCTCATGTTTAATTTATGAAGGAGGGCTCAGGCGTGATACATCCTGGCATGACAGGCAGAGTCCATCTTTGTCTGGAAAACGTGGATCGGACCGGACCAGGGGTGATATGCCAGTCCCCATCGGGGCCCCGGGGTGCCACAGACTGGTCAACAGCTGGGAGCGAAACCAACCCTTTCATTGGAACCAGAGCGTGGTTAATTAAACAAGTTCCCCTCGGTCAGAAAGCAGCTGGAGTCGGTTTACTCCATGTGCCAGTCAGTGCCAGGCTGGCTGGAAGGCACACTCCACCACACAAAGGAAGAGGAGATGCGACAGTGTTCTCCAACGCAGGAATGTACAAAACACAAGGAACGCATGAGAGGATGTTAATGTTTGGGAGTATTTAGATTTAAAGATTCTGAGTCTAAGGACAGGAGTGGGATGTGCTTGCTTTGGCTCACCCACATCCCACTGTAAGCGTCAATCCACAACCCACACCCCTTAAACCCAACTCCACAGCTTTATGTGCAAGCACACGACGAACAAATTTAATTTGTTTTAGGCTCTCCAGATCAGCATACTTACAGTACAGACAAACATACCGACGTGCACACATGCGGGCGCAAAAAACACGGCCGCAAACAAACTCGGAACGAGTGAAATCTTGTCAACGCTGAGCACCGAGTAAAGATTAGGCATCCTTGTCCGCCCTCACAGCCTGAGACGTCGTGGTCAAACCTGGGGCGATTTCAGAAAGAAAGATAGAGTGGCATTTGATAGTTGACGGCGAGGATGCGGGAGAAACAAGACGTATGCAGAGTGCTAAATCGGCGGTGGGGTTGCAAACTGGGGGAGGGCGAGAAAGAGAGGAAAGGGGAAGGGGGGGGGAGTGGTGGCTGGGTACAAAATAGCCAATTTCATAGTACACATGTGGATTAAGTTCCCTCCTTTGAAAACGCTCCGGAATGCCCATGTACCAATTACGCCCCGGTGGTACAGGCGGGAGCTATGGGGCCATGTTTTTGGATGTTCTTGCGCCTGTGTGTGCTCGGGCTTGCCAGATTGTCTGCGGGCAGCGTTTGTGCCTGCTTTGATTCGGTGCCAGTGAGGCCTCGCAGGCTCTTGGCATCCTGACACCTCCCCATCAATACGCTGGCACCGTGTGGTAGGGGGTATCAAAAATGACCCAATTAGAGGATGGCAATGTGTTCTGACAGGCACTACCTGGTGGGGTGTGTTTAAAACTGCCATCTTTCTCCTTTTCTTTCTTTCTTTCTTTC
>JBCAUF010000343.1:21101544-21113151 GCA_038406115.1 Haemulon aurolineatum
CACACGCTTGCTTCGACATTTGATAGGCGTTTCCTCTGGAGGAGCAGTAAAACTGGTTGGATGGTCTAGCGCATGTGCATTTTTCAGACCTTTGGTTCAACTTTTTGAGAATATCCTCTGTTATACCTTTAATGTCTCATAAAATCGAACCACAGGGACTCGCTCAGCTATCTTACGCTTTCCTGTTGACTTGAAAGAAAGAAGGAATAACATGCTTCAAAAATCATGAAGCTTCCTGGCAAAAGGATAGTTTTAAGTAAAGTTAAAAAGGAAAACACTTCTTTATTTGAAGTCATTCAAACATAGGAGCTGGATCAAACATCTAGAAAACATTTGCTGATTAATGACTGGTTGAAGGACTAATTCACATGAATTCACATTAGGTGAGAAAAAAAGGTCCACTTCTCTTGGCTACATCTGGCACCTTATCTCTGGGTCAGATTAGAGGTGAGTTTGTTAGCGACAGACAAGATGTATTTGTTTCCTTAGCAGCTTAGGTGATTAAAGGAGTGCTTTCTATTGCACTCCACACCTTTTGGCTTCTTCTTTGCTTTGACAAGATGCATTTTGTTCAGGTGATGAGGAGTGCCGTAATAACACTTGCCTGTTACCAAACCTTGGGATCTCCAGTCTGATGCAACCTCCCTTTTCCACCGGTGAAGACTGATTGAAGCATGACGGGTGAATATCTTGATTATATTCAACCTTGTGCCGCTACAAGCCCTTTTAATGAGGCCTGCTATTAATACAGAAGAGGAACGGGGAGAGAAAAGCAAAAAGCAGGAGGGGCTTGCAGTGGGCAAGGAGAAGAATGAGCGAATGGGTGAATGTGTGCGAATGCCGTGTGTGTACTGAATCACTTTATTTTTGTTTTTCTGTGACTGTACAATGACCTCTGTTTGGGCCCGGGACGAAGACGGCAGCGGGCTGAGGATGGGGATGAGGAGAGGGGGAGGCGGAGGAGGCTGGGGCGGGGGGCGGAAGGGGGGTGTTTGGGTAGCGGGAGGCTAACAGGCTAGACACCAGGCCTTTGTGTGCAAATTTCCCAGCAGCGCCTTACCAGTTAATTAAGGAGGTCAGTGAAAGAGGGAGAGAGAGAGAGAGAGGGATAGAGAGGCAGAGAGAGAGAGAGAGAGGGAGATGCAGAGGGTGGGGGTCGGCCCTAACGAGCTGTCCGCAGCACATGAATGAGGGGTTTGTCCTAAACTAAGCAGCGAGAGGCCAAACAATGTCAGCAGCAATTAGCAACCAGTGGTGGGCAGCCAAGGGCCTGTTGACTGAGCAAGAAAAAGATGTGAGAAAAGAAAAATAGGACCGTGGACACGCAGACGCACATATACAGTTACAAACAGCCCGGAATAAATAGGATGGAGGCGAGCGGTAGGGGGCGGGCGGCGGTGGAGGGTAGCAGAATAGGCAGAGGCGGGTCATGTTGCCTTCACCTCTCCACGCAGCAAGGCCTTGACCCTGCTGGCTGAGTGCTTTGAATCTACAATACTGGTAGGTAGGTAACACAGGCCATAGGTGTAGCAGTGTGATCTGTATGCTCAAGTTACACTTGATATGGTAGATCGAAGCTCGGAGGGTGTGAAGCACAATTTCTCAGCAAAAAGCAAAAATAAGGAGTGCTTTCTCATCGTATTGACATCCTATTTAAGCTTTACTATGCAAAAATGATGCATCTGTTTTTTTGTTGTTGTAAATTGCCTCGTTAGAAAAGCATTCAAATCTTTTTTTTTTCCCGGACAAGTCACTCCACTCGGCTCTCCAGCAAGTCTGTTTTTGGCTCCGACCGTTCTCCTCTCCTGTCTGTTACCATTCTTGGCACAATGCGAAGACTTCGGCCTTTGTTTCATTCTAATCTTGGAGGTGAAGTGGCCCTCTTGTACCTCGGGCTCTAATCGCTGGCAGAGACAGTGTTCTCTAGTGGTGCTGGACGGCGATGAAAACCCCCGACATCCCCACAAAGAGAAAGAAAACTGCTGCGTTCAGGCTTTGTGTGCAAATATAAAAGCATACAAAAGCGGGAGCCTGAGATAGTGTCAGAGTTAGAATGTTTTCACTCTCCGGTTCTAGATATGGATTATATTTTTTTTATAATATGGGTGGTGATTTGCCGGCCACTTGTTGGGAGGGTGGGACTCTGCGGCTGTGAGAAAGTGGAGCCTGCAGACAGTGGGCTGTGAAGAAAGTAGGCTGGGGTGTCGTGGAAAGGCGAAAGGTTCACCGGCTGTTGGAGAAGGTGGTCACAGGAGGGCATGAGAAATGTGAGAGTTGTACTTTGTAATTGCCAACTGGGTTTCTGAACATGCTCTCAGGCCTTTAATACATGTATATTCTTGTGAAACGGTTTCAAGTAGGTATTCTAACTTTTTCACCATGTATTATGAATCAGAGGAGATATATTATGAATGTCTCCATGCATTTGCATAGCTCATCGACATTAATTACCCCATTCCCCAACTCAGATACCATATCTGTGTGCAGATAGATATAAATCTCAAAATGTTCAGATAAATCTCCAGTAGATCCGATCAAAAGACAAATAAATCCATTCATATTCTGATTTGAGAAATCCGCCCTCCTGTGCACTCTGAAGCGGGAGAGAACGATTCATTGGGATAAGTCCCTCCTGTCCTTCGGAGCGATCCATAATGTTGCTCATCCAGTAATCAGGGCATATAGGGGCTGGGTGATCAGTGACAAACACAAGGCAGGGAGACATCAACCTGCTGGAGGAGAGTTGGGGAGAAGGATGGGGGGGTGTGCTGGCAGGATGAGCGGTGGTGGCGGTGGAGGTGGAGTAATCAGAATCCCATCCAGCCCCAGTCTGCAGAAATTGCCATGCAGATTTAAAGCCTATAAAGGAGGATCCTTGGGCTGCTCCTTCTCCCCACTTCTCCGCACAGACCTCCACTCTCTCCCCTCCTACCTTCCCTCGCTCCCTCTCTCCGCGGCGCTCATTGGAGGCAGGTAGCCCCCAGATGCGGGGGCCCAGGTTACCGTAACCTTGGTGGCGAGATCGGCTGCTCGCCTCCATGCGGCCGGCTATTCATCAAAATGGAGGGGTGGGGGGATGGCGGCAGAGGGGCAGAATATGCAGCAGGGGGAAATGAGCGTCCAAGACAGCTTCCCAAAAGGGTAACAAATCACCCTCCTTGCCCTAATCCACCATGGGGGGACTTGATGGACCAGTGGTCACAATATGTGGCTGTAGAGATGCATGGGTTTGACAAATCAAATATGTGGGCTCATCTGGGATTTAAAAAAAAAAAAAGAAAGAAAAAAGCAGCTGATAATCTCTCAGATGCTGTGATGTTATATACTGTAGTACCGTGAAGTGCAGAACACTCTAACAAATAATAACAAGTAAACATATCTTTGTTTTACAATATGAATTCAGCCCATACTGTACATAAATATTAGATGATAGACCTACGGACTGCTACGATAGATGCAAATTGCCATGCAAGGCTGTACAACAAGAGTCTTATCAGCAATATCCCAGTCATCGATCGCTGTGGTCGCATTATCAATCATCCATCATCGCATTGATATCTCTGCAATACCTATAATCTCACCTGATCAGAATCATTGATCAACACTGTAGCGGGATTGATCTCCCGTGCCAGCTGGACTGGATGACAGCGGCACGGGAACGTTGCAGCCACGTAACGCGTTTGCAAATGAGCAACGTGGACCATTACACCCCTCGTGCTAAAAATACAAGAGGCGTCTTTAAATATGTGCCCGTAAAAAAAAATAGCACTCAGGTTGTGTGGAAATACATCTTTTCTAAATTTGAAGCAAAAGGAATCCCATTCCAGCTACAAAGAAATATTTCATGTGGCATATTACAACGTAATTACCCCTGATCTTGCATTTGTGATGACGGGTTTCCTCCCCGTTGGAGAATACTGAGCTAGTGGCTTGTATTCAGCAGGGAAAACAGGCAGCCGCTGCACAGTACCACTCAGAATCTCCTCTGCATAGGACCTTAATCATCCTGGCTCAGTGTGCATGTGCATATAGGCAGATTTGTGCGCCAGCAGGTCGTGCATGCGTGTGCATGCGAGTCTTGCAGCGGGTGTTTTCCAATAAGGGTGTGTGTTTGTGTGCGTCGGGTTGAGTGTGTTCTTGCTGCCGTGTGCCTCTGTGTGTGTGACAGAGAGAGAGAGAGAGAGCGAGAGAGATTGAGAGAGAAAACTCGTCCCTCCAATTCCCCCGTGAAGCCCTCTACACCAATTTCCATCCATGGGCAATCACTCACTCAGCATACACATCTACATAGAGGCTGATGAGATCCTCCGTGGGCTTTACCATGTGACTGGAGCTCGTCATCTACTGTATGTGCCTCCCCTTTGCGCTCCCATTCCAATGCTAAAGTCACCGAGGGGGAGAAGGGGGTGGGGGTGGGGGAGGGCTTTGGCACGGATGATCTACATACACTTATGATACATAGGTAATCTCCGAGGGGCAAATCAATGATACTCCCCGCTATGTTTCTCTTTGAATTCAAGAAGAATCCGTCATTTTTGCATGCCCATTATTGGCCGAGGTGATACGTCTTCCAGTTTTAGATGTCCTTGCGCCTGGATAGGGCTGCTTTAATATATAGTGCTAACCAATGACTGACTGATATGGATGGATGTAGGGTTGTAGACTTGGCTAGATAGATTAGCGCTTAAAAGAATGTCCACCCTCAAGCTGTGATGTTAACATGGGGCACTGTATGCTGAGAGTTCATTAGTGTAATTGCCAGAATATTACCCATTGGCATGGTCATAATGTATAGAATATTAATACTATAAATCTCCATTCCCCTCGCATTCTGCAGGGGCAACGGTATAGCCAACATCATCGCATATTAATGAAAAAATGAACTTTTTGAGGAGCTGCAGTAAAACGACGGTCTCTCCTGTCACCAGTCTACTCCTCCTGTACGCTGAGCGCCATTTATATCCACATCTGTTTTGTTGTGCACGTATATGTGTGCCGTAGCTGCCTTTGTCTCCAGGGAGAAATTCTGTTTTGACGGACTAAGAGAGGGAATTTCCTCTGAGTTGCACAACAGGGCACCCCACCCGCCTCCTCTTTCTAACAACCAGACCTCTCCCTCTCTCTTTCTCTGCTGATGTCAGCACATTGCCCACCACGGTTCTGGGACCACAATTGCTATTCAAAGAGTAAATAGACGTGTAGGTGGAGGGTCAATATGGGCTTTTGAAATTATCCCATTGGTTTTTAGAATAAACGATAGAATGCTTTGTGTCATTGATGGGTTTCGTGTTAGGCGTTGCGGTGGCCATAGACAATATCATATTCAGCAATTAGCATCACTCAGTGGGTTGTATTATGACCAGGCAACATTTTTATATTTGAACACCAGTAAATTGAGTGGTGCTTCAGAGGTCAAGGTTTTCATAAGCGCTCGGTCTGCTTTGCTCAAACTCTCTCTCGCAAGCTTTCAACTCTTCATGAACTTCTGAAAAATCTCAGAAATATACCATTCAGAGCTTTGTTAAGAGGCCAGTAGAAACGTATTCATCTATCTCAAGTTTAAGTGTAAGGGCAGACACCTGTATTTATCTAAAGGCCAAAGCACACTTTAAAGGGACACATTGTTCTTAAGGCATTTATAGTGTTGCTTTAACATTTAAGTAGGCATTAGAAAGGGAAGGCTGCAATAGCATATTCTGTAAGTACCCATTTTTTCATTTATTGATTTGACCTTCTGCTGCCCAGCCACTGAAAAAAACCCTCTGCATTTCCTTTCACACTCTCCAACATTTAGCTTGCCAGGCTTTTGTAAAATATACTCTATTATCTCAAACTTCTGTGGTATGGACAATTTTGTGTCAAAGTGTATTCATTCAATGCCACGATTAAAGTTTTCTTTCAATGATAGTGGAAGAAGTATTCACCAAAATCACAATGTAAAAATACGCCATTACAAGTTACAGTGTAAATCCTACTTGAGTAAAAGCATGTAAATATTATAAGCAGAATGAATTTAAAAATTCAAAGTAAAAGTTTGGGTTCAAAGGAAAACCTTTGTGGGGTGGGTATTTTATAAAAAAATATGATCAATTGTATGTTTGAGCAGCATTTTACTATTGTAGATGCCTGAGGTAGAGCTACTTTATATAGGTTACTGTTTGATAGTTTAGTCTAGGCGTTCCCAACCTAGGGATTGAGCCAAAAGACTCAAAAAAAAAAAATCCTGAGCTACTTCACCACAGTTTCACCACAAGAATTTACTTTCACTCTGTCATCTTTCTATCATCTTTCCTTTTCATGAAATATCTGATTTTTTTTTACCTCTTTGGCCTCAAACTGCTAAATGAAACCACATATTTCACAAGGTGAAATGTCTCAAAACAAGCCAATGGGCCTCTAAGAGGTCACTAGCCAAAAGGTTTGGGACTGACAATAAAGTATTTTGTTAATCTTTAACAATCTGTTATATTTTATAAGCCTATCTTATATATTAGGTAAAACTTGTATCTGAAAAGTAACAAGCAAATAAAACTGTCACATAAATGTAGTGCAGTAAGAAGTACAATATTTCCATATCTAATGCCATAAAATGTAAATCACTGGCTTTCAATACCCATTATCCACTCAGATAAATATCACTTTAACTAGCATATTTCTGTTGCATATAATCTGTAGTGAATATCTTTTATGATGCTCCTCACCCATCCTAGCTAACACTTTGTCAGGTTGTTTTTTAGAAAATGTTTGTTGGACGACCAGAGTAGTTCTGACCACAGACACTTTTTCCTCATGGCTGCTGGCCGCGTGTCTCTAGCTAGCTGTTAATCACTGCTGACGAGCAGGCAGACCATAATGGAGGATTTATCTCAGTTCTTCACACCACTTAGTGCCCAATGGACACCTTCATACTGTACCACCTCCTCCTCTCCGCACCGTCTTAGATTTGTCTTCACTCACCTCCCCCAATCCTCTCAGCCCCCCTGCCCCTCCCTCCATACCATAGGCTGTGATGGAAACACCACTCCTGAGAGAGTTGTGGAGGCGGAGGAGAATGGGTTGGAACGAGGGACAAAATAGGTTGAGAGGGTCGTTAGATAGTGAGCAAGGGAAAGGGGTCAGAGCAATGTTGCTGACATGGTCAGAACTGTTAGCACACTCGAGAGGTAATTTTAGTGTGTGTGTCTGACCTCACATAGATCATAATAGTAATTTTCAACTGGCTCTTTGAAATTGAACAAGTTCACATGCACGTTAAATACATGAGACCCTTATTTATATTTCATAAAGCGTCAGTTCTGTCCTGTGCTTGGGTGTCACTGTACAATGCGTAGCCAGACTTGCTTCAGGAACACCATTATCCATGATGAATCGCCAAAGTAATAGCCCATAAGGGTTAATACTGGTTAGTGAAGTCCTGGGCCGTGCAGTGTAGTCGTGACGTAAGGAAAAGCCATGGAAAACGCAGGCGAGCTTGTATTTCCACAGCGCGGGAGGATTTACATGCTCACCTACATGCACACGGGAGAGCCGGTCATTTACTGGCTGCAGTGCCGAGCGATACATTTGAGAGAGGAGCAAGTTGGATCATTAGCAGAGGAGACTTCCTTCTTAGGTTGTGTGTTTTGTTTACATCCTTACCTCGCCGCTTGTCCAGTTCACACTCCTCATGTACCGGGGGCATGCTGTTGCTTGTATACATCTCTTGACTTTTCATGCAAATTTATGTTTAAGCATACTTGTTTGTGTGCACGATGGGGAGCACAAACACATGCACACACACAAACTGGGGGTGGAGGGAGACCTAGAAGGGGGAGTGTGGGGTGTGTGTGGGGGGGGTATTGGTGGTGGTGGTGGTGGTGGTGCAAGGCGGTGACAGAAATTGAGGGGGACGGGGTGGCAGCTGCAGGCTGCTCGGTGCACTGTCAGAGCGGAATGATTAATGAATGGCGGCCCCAGCTGAGCCTAACCTTTGGAGAACCGCACAGGACATCTGCAGAACTGTCAGCGCTCTGACAAGGACAGAGCTGAACAACCAATTATTTCGCCATCACTAAGGTGGGCTGTCAGCTTAATCCTAGCCATTCACTTAGGCAAGGACAGGCAAATTTCTCCTTTACATACACACACACACACACACAGAGCAGACCACGGTCCTGCATGGACACACACACACACATACACACACATAAACAAGAGAACAAACAGGCATGCACGGACAGGAACACAAGCCTGTGTGGACATGTACACAAAGTGGACACACTCACACAGACACATGCATGCACACGCTCGCATATTCACACACACACACGCAGAGGCATGAGGTCCTGGACAAAATAGAGTTAACCCCTCCGCTGCCGGCAGTGGCAACCCCATGCAGGTGACATATAGTAAGGAAAGCGGGGCGAGCAGGGGAGGTTTAATGATGACAAAACAGGGCTGGTGGATGCTGGACATGGGTGGGGCTGCATACTGGGGGAAGACGCTGTGTCTGGTACGTGTCGAGAGGGAGGAGGGGCGGGTGGAGGGAGGGAGGGAGGGAAGGTGGGAGCTAGAGAGGGATGGGTGGATGCCCTTATGTCTGCATGATGAATTTACATAGGACTCTTTGGAGAGAATGCAGGTATTTGTTTAGTCGATGAAATATCAGAAATAATATTGAGGTCTGCTCTCTTTTTAAGGTTTGACCAGTGTGATTCCATGACAAAAAAACAAAACAAAAAAGTGTGAAAATGCAACTGTAACATCAAAGGTGACGTGAATGTAGAAGAAGTCTGACATTCATTGGTCTACACATTGTGGAGTTTGTCCATTTTTTTCACCCTCCAGTATGGAAATAAAGTATTGATTGACCTTATGAATTATACGGAATAGATCCTGTTGCATTGAGGAAGATTAAAAAGGAGTATTTGAATAAAACATGACGATGATGATGATCATCATCATGATTCCAAATCATGTCATGTCAAGAAAAAGTTGATGCAGTCTTTCCGTTCATGTCTATGTTAGCCTTAGAAGAGTATAGTTCTAAAAGCAGATGTTTAAGTTTTAAGTTGTCAAGATACAAAGGAGAGATTTTAAGTGCTTTTTTTTAACGTCCTATCCTATAAATCTTGCCATCTTTTTCCACTCTGTCAAAACAGGAACTAATCCTTTTACTGTAATGAGGACTAATGAGTGTATGATAGCCACATGTATTGATTAATCAGAGGGACTTCAATAATAACAAAGGTGTATATGAGTGTAAATGTATTTGCATTTATATTTTCCATTCATCATCATGCGTGTGCGAGTGTGTGTGTGTGTGTGTGGAGCTTGGCCAGAGTTGGTTGCTGATGGACGGCGCGAGTGACTGATTGGGATTTGATTGAGGCGTTTCTGAGGCGATAAGGGATCGAGCGTGCCTACGAAGCCTATTGACAGACTGCTGATGAAGCCAGAGAGAGAGTGAGAGAGAGTGAGAGAGGAGAGGGAGAGAGAGAAAGAGGGCTGAGGAAATTAATAAGGGGATGAAAATCAATTAACTTAAAAAATGTCCCTCATCAGCGGCCGTGTGTACGTGTGCGACTGTCCTGTATTTCCCTTCATACATCTGCGCCTGTGCTTTAATGCATTCATCTACAGTAGCTGCTCACCAACGGGCAGCAATGTTTTGGGTGGATTGACCTGCTGCTCGCAGACAATTAAAACATAAAATGCCAAGTCAAGTCACTTGAATCCTAAACGCCGCTCGGCTGGTGTGTATTCATGAGCGAGCCACCTACTACTCCGCGTGAATGTGAAGACTCATTTATCCGGGAGAATCCTAATACCGCCTCAGGATTTGCAATTCAAACATTTATGTTGGGCTCACCTACAACTTTGGCGCCTCATATGAATGTGAAAATCCTTTAACTTTGCTGAGCAGTTCTTGGTAGCTCACATTTTTTAGTCTGGGGAGCAGTCAACACAATTGAAATTGAGTTATAATGTCAAGTCTTAAAAGTCCCAAGCTGATCTGTGATCTGGTTGCATTTTAATGGATGCTATCAGGTAAAATAAAACGAAATATATTCACATTAAGCTGACTGTAGCAAATGTGTGAAAGAAATTTAGTTTGCCGTTTCTCACCGTCGCTCAGTGCGTCCAGCAGCAGGTCATTATCAGCTGTTAATCCAGCGCGAGCCGTTGTCTGTACTCTGTCAAAGATTGTTTTCAAGCTAAAGGAGGCATCACTCTGTCACACCGCTGTACTGTGTTTCTCTTGTACAGTAACAGAGTGAGGCATGTTTCAAGAGTCACATTCTCCTGGTTAAACTTTCTTTCATATGTTATCAATAATTTAAAGTCATCATCGATGTCAGATACATATTTTATTAACACTTGGGTAAAAACAAGTCTCAGATCAGAGTCTGTAAAAGCAGATACCCAGTGTAACTCGGGATCAGGCCCAAAACAACTTGATCAGGACGTCCCTATAGAATTATATCAGATGGACTTGAGTGGATGTACTGTGCAGTAATATAGAGACAGCTGTGTTTACAGACAAGTGTGTGTGAACTGAGGTCTCAATCCGTAAGTAGTTTTAGAAGCTTTGCACTGGTAGGCACACACTCACACACACACACACACGCATGCACACACACTGTCAGAATGTAGTCATTAGAAGCCCGGTCCTACTAACAGGGCTGTCTACTGTCCCAGACAAACTGCAGGAGGAGGTGTCTGGCTGCTTGCTTTTAAACTGGGTTAGTGGACCAGAGAGGGAGAGAGAGAATGAGGGAGAGAGGCAGAGAGAGCATGACGGAGAGCGAAAGAGAGAGAGAGAGAGGGAGAGAGAGAGAGGATCCGAAGTCTAAAACTGGGACGGGGTACATGAGAAGAATTTTCTTCATCAATTGCGGTGGTACTCCCTACTGTGTAACCCTTTATCCCGCATGCATGAGTATGAGTGTGAGCGTTTTTTTATGAATGCACTGCTACATGCGGCTCGATGCACGCACCAGTGTCGTCTCTTGGAACGTCTATTTATTCTGGAAAAGTTTTCCAGATGTAATTTTTTTAACGTTTTTTTTTTTTTTTTTTTTCTTTCATGCTTTACCTCCACTGACTTCCTATAATGAACTGGATATTGCTCACTTCAGTCTCCCGCCCTCGGTTGATTTAGGAGCCAAATGGCAGCCCATTAACATGTGAGAATGATTGCGCAGCCTTGGGGTTGTAGTGCGGCAACCCACAGAGAGGTTTTTCGCCGCACATCTCTATGATTCTCAGTCTTTGCACTGTCGACAAGAGTTAAGCATCAAAGGCAAGAACTAACTATCCTCACCCTCAATCGCTCCCTCTGTCTCTTTTTGGCCTCTGGGTTCACACTGTAATTTGCTCTCTCTCTCTCTCTTTCTCTCTCTTTGTCTTTCTCTCTCTTTGTCTCCGTCTCCCTCTCTCCATCTCTCTCCGGGCTTTGGGAATGGGGAGAGGGGAGGTGATGAGGTCAATGTGAATCTTCTTCCCAGCCGAAGATGATTATGTCTTAACCTGCCGTTATTCAAAGGACCGGGCCCCGTGGCCATGAGCCGGCACTGCCCAGCCACGTGTCGGCAGTGAGGGGGCGACACCGCGGCGGGCGTCACA
>JBCAUF010000343.1:21248119-21260061 GCA_038406115.1 Haemulon aurolineatum
GAGAAAGAGAGAAAACGAGAGAGGGTCAGAAGTCTGCGATCATCATGTTGCTGCTCTTGTCATCGGCCTAACAAGAGGACAAACGGACAAGACAAGAGCAGAGCGTGGAGCTGCAGAGGAGATGGCGCCGATGCTGAACGTGAACGGTGATAATCGCAAACACTGAAGACGACTGCTCCCCTCATGGCTGACGGTCCACACACACGGAAAAGGAGGCCACCTGTAACCTCTAACCTGCGCTGATTACACTGCACTTAAAAGCGCCGCCTCAGCACTGGGAAGCCAAAAACTTCTGAGCCCTTAAATCAGGTTTGCAAACGCCCTCGCTCTGCGTGTATTGATAATGGAACCTCATTGTCGAAATCCACGAGATTGTCCAAAAAGCAAAAGCTCGACAATATGACGACAGAATAAGGTGAAGGAATAATGACAGATAGTCCTCGGAGATGGTGAGTGAATAACAGCCAGAGAGGGATATGGAGTTAGGCCCCAAATGTATGCCAGTGCATGCATCAACCCGCCCCCTCCACCTCTCCCCCTTCTCCCTTCCTTCTCCTGGCCAGGAGCTGTTTACCTCTCTATCAGCGGTGCTCTCTAAAAGCAGGGACCCCATCCATATTCACCGGCCTCAAATTCCTCTGCTTATCTCCCCCCCCCCAACCCTTGAAAAACCTCCCCGTGTTCCCCTCTGCACATACATACATACATAAACACGTCTTTATGGAGGCAAGAGGCAAACGCGCTGGGGCAGGAGGGGGGTCGGGGATAAGAATCACCTTGAATTCAAAGCAGAGGATTGTGGGTCCTCAGCGGGGCGGACGGACAGGCAGCCAGCCAGCCAGCCAGCCAGCCAGCCACACGGGCGAAAGGCTCAGGCCGGCGTGACATACGAGCCACGAGAGACAGGTAGAGGGAGGCTTTAGGGGATGGGGAGCGGATGTGAGCACCAGGGGCCATTGGCAATTCAGAGGATTTGGAATAGCGAGGTGTGATGCCTCCGAAATCGCGTGTTGTTGAATGATATGCGTCATTAGGTGGCATGGGTGCGTGTGCGAGGCTGTGTTTGTGTGCGTGTCAGCTCCTGCCACAGACGTAGATCTTCAACCTCATGGAGTGAGCGTCAAGGCCTGTGGTTTTTATCACTGAGGCCTTTTAAAATTCAGACTCACAGATATTGAAATTTTGAATGAGATTTTTGCTCATTTGTCAGAAAGTGACTCCAAAAGGACTCCAAAACCTCAACTGTCACACAAGAAACATCTCCTCAGAAGTTATTGAGAAATCTTAATTGGATTAGCTGTTATTCCCAACATGGAGATTTACATGAAGTGGACAAATCACTTATGTTGGTGGCTGCTTTTGAAAATGGGAGCAGGAGACTGGCTGATAAGAATTGAGAGTATAAGTGAGGGCTCAAAGAGTGCTTGAGCAGAAGCAGAGACACATGGAGTAGGGGGGACCGGTACCCCGTTCCTCTGCAAGATGCGTTGTTTGGGGATTGAAGTTGGGAACTCTCTCCACTACTAATTGCGCGCTGGTGCCTTTCATGAATATTCATTCTGGCGCGTTCAGACCCCGCCTAATTAGCCGAGAGATAGAGGAAGAAACTCGCACCTTTTACCACAAGAGAAGCGTCCCCCCCACACCCCCAACCCCCCCGCCACCCTCCACCATCAACCCCCGCACCCACCCCCCCTCGCATTCTCAGGGGGATGCTGGCAGAATAGCCCAAGTTCATTAGCCAAAAAAGAAAGGGAAAAAAGTTACCTGAAAAGCACGGGACGATTTGGTCTTCAAAATGGATGGGCAAGCAGGGTTTTTTTTCCTATTGCATATTTAGTGCCTATTACGCATGTCTATCAAAAAAAAAAGAAAAAAAAAAAGAAAAAGAAAAAAAAACTGGAAACGAAATACAATTATCTGATTGAGTGAGTTGGTGGATATTATTCTACTCGCTGTAGTTGGGGGGGTACATCACATGAATTTTAAAATCTAAACATAGCTCGTGGCAGGTCGAAATGTTCCCCCTGGAATTGAGGAAGACTTGTATTTAACATCGAATATGAGGCCGAGGCCGTTTTAAGAGTGTGAGTGTGTAATTTCAGGTGCACCTGTGGAAATAAAACCCGATGACCCCAAACTTTATTTCGAAATTAAATGTTTGAATGTCGACTGAGGCCTAAAATAATCTGTTCAGAAATCTTAGTTTTCTCTTTAAAAAATTTCAAATTCAAATGTTTTAAAATATAAATCAAGTTAATTTAATTTGTTTTCTGGTTAATAACACAATTTTCTCCATTATTATTTTTTTTTATCATCTATTGTAGAGTACTGAAAATGTTGTGACATAATTTCACAATACTCGTCTAAATTCTTAGTCATGGAGGATTATTTATTCTTTACACTGCATCCTCACCATGTGCTGATACCCACTCAGAGAGAGAGAGGTAAGAAGGACACTTGGTTAATTGAAGGGTCGATGGGGTCCTATTGGTTGAGGTGCGTCCTGACAATAACTGCTGCATATTAAGTAGACTGGGGGAAAGATTAACACGTGACTGACTGAAAAAAGAAAAGGCCCTTCACTCTTATAAATAAACCCCTAAATTACAGTGGCACAGAAACACACTCGTTGCGTTAAGATTAAGAGTGTTTCCAAAAAATAAAGTGAGTAATGATGTTTGATAAGTAAAAAGTGTGTTTTTAGCCTCCTGTATTTGTTAAAACGTGCCTTTAAAGTTCAAGTTTTAATGTCTCTGCTGCTCTTGCACGCTCACTTATAATGTCAAGACATGACAGGAAAGAAACTCGCGAGAAAGTGAAGAATAAATCAGAGAACTGTGTTTTCAGGGTGACACAAAGAAGAGACTTGTGCACTCACTTAATTCTAGTGAGTGAAAAAAAAGGGTCACCCAACTTCCTCTACACTCATCCCTGCGGTTCACACTCAGTGTGCCTCGCAAGTTCTCTCTTTTTTTCAGTCTCTTTCTCCCTAGCTTTTTTTTTTTAATATCCATCATATCGTGCTCATTTCCAGCCGCTTTTCCTGTACGGCCCGCCATTCACCACCAACTTCTGTGTGATCCCTTTCATCGAGCGCACCATGGAAACCTCGTGCGTCCTGGCAAAAATGCACCTCAGCGCACACAAGGCCATATTCTCTACAAAAGGGGCCAAAGCATCTGGATCTTTCTTTTCCAGCAGCTCCTCGCCGGCGTGGCAAAAGCACAAGACCGGGTCTGTGTGGCAGAAACCACTGCTTTTTATAGACTGGGAGACAAGAATGACTGAATGGCTAACGCATCTTCATTAACTGGGAGCTGCATGGAGCTCCGGTCCCCTTATAGCGGTGACACACAAGCCACTGAGGTCTCTCAGGAGTTTAAGACGGTGACAATAAGAAATGTCCTGGCTGGGGTCTTCCATTAACGAGTCGCGTTAGAGATACATTGTCCATCATTGTCTCACGTGTTATTTTTTTACATTTTACACCATTTCCCAGCGTGTATTCCATCTACCATTAATTACACAAATTGATGCCTCCTTGAGTAGATATATGCACTGGCAGGTAGTGTTAGTAGAGTTCACTCTATTTTATGTTAAAAACATGCAATTTAATCGTGCACATTATTGTTTCTGGGGAGCTAAAAAGAAAAACAATGCAACATATAAACCATCAGGAGTGTTTCTTAAAAGGAGACGTATTGCCGACAGCGCCGATAAACGGTGCATAGCATTAAAAAACATCATCATATATCTTAAATTCTGACTTTTTTTTTTTTGCCCAAAAATGACACGCGGATATTTGCGCGCGGATTGTCTCCCACTCATCCCAAATTAAATATATAAAGGATGGGTGGACAAAAACCACGCCTTTCAAGAGATGATGACGAGCACCTGTGACCCCGACAACATTTTACACACACACATACGCACACACACACTCACACTCACTCACACACACACATAGCGCGCGCGCTCGCCACATTGTTAGCGCCGGAGAGAGACAAGAGTGCAGCAAGGACGCGGTCAGAGCGGAAAAAGGAGACAACTTACCTTTTAGTCATGTAGTCCCGGATTAAAATGAAGGCTGGAGATGAGTCGTCCTGTAAATAGAAAGAAAATAGTCGCACGGGGAGAATGACAACAAACAAACACGCGGCAGAGATAAAAAAGGCAAAACATTGCTTTCAGGTAAATGATTAAAATGGGACTGTTGCGCCTGAAAAACCTTCCAAAAAGCTCCTGTTTTAGAAGGAGTGGAACATGTGCCTGATTGCAGAGTTTTAGGCGAATGGAACGGGAGAGATGTAAGATTTGTTTAAAGCCCCGCATTTCCATTTAAGAACGTGATTGTGTTTGCAAAGATCCCTTTCAATCTTCGCATCTCCCCCCCCTCCACACCCCCCCTCTTCTCTCTCTCTACCCCTCAGCGTCTCTGAGGCTGCTTTGCAATTCATAGAATTGGTAATTTGCTATTGGGACAAAACGTGAAGGGAAAAATAATCAGATCAACCGGGAAGAGAGAGGTAGTGAGGAGGGAGCCAGGAGGAAGAAACACAAGGTTTCTCTCTCCAAGTTGCTGCTTAGTAAAATGCTTCGAGAGGTAAATGATGGAAGAATAGAGCCAAATTTATTTTCCTGAATCGGTTCAATCCTAATTTTTTATTTTTTATTTTTTTGTGCATGGAGTGGGAGAATCCAGAGCAGCTGCAGCAGCCTGGAAGAGAGGATGCAGTGTCACATGAAAATTAAATTAGATTGTTTTATGATAAATTATAAATGATTATTATCGGATGTGGCACTAAACCCCCGATAACGGCTGCGTGATTGCGTGCGGGATTTTAGAATAAGAGGCTGAATGATGGGAATAAATGGTGTGTAATATCTGTCACCTGCACTATAGGCTGCGTGTGCGCGTGCATGCGTGTGTGCGTAAAGGGGGGTGTAGAGACAGAGAGAGAGAGAGAGAGAGTGTGTGTGTGTGTGTGTGAGAGAGAGAGAGAGAGGGGGAGAGAGAGAGTATCCTGGCCTATCATAACTAAGTGGGTGGTGATGATGAGATCATACAACATTGAAAATTACCGAGACAATACAAATAAATGACATACGCGGAGGCTTTTGAAATAGAGCAAATGCTTTCAAATTTGTCACACATTTACAGCAGCATTCACACACACACATACACACGCACGCACGCACGCACGCATCACACACACACACATCACACGGTGCTTATTTACACGCCTCTCGTCGCGTGGGCGGCTGCAGAACCGGAGCATCGCCGCCTTATAATCTATTTAAAATGAGGAGCGCTATAATCATCAGTGACCTATTATAAAGGTGCACGGGGTGTGTGTGTGTGTGTTTGGAAGTGCATGTGTGTCTGTTGGAAAAGAGGGGTAGGTGGGAGTCGGGGGGGCGACCCTTCAAAAAGATCCCCGTACTCCCCCACGTGGTTATTTGCAAAACAACCGATCCAAAGTGAGGGAAACCTAATCAAACCCCGGTGCTGCAGCCCCGCTCACCTTTGCTGGGAGAGGAGTGAGAGGAGAAACCTAACAGACAGACTATAGAGGGGATCCGCGCGCAGGTATACTGTTAAAAAACTCAAAGAGACATTTAATAAATAGAACATATGTTTTTCTATAACATATGTAAGATCGGAGCGCTATCCGTCCTGTCCGTAAAAAACGCGCTGCGCCGTGCTCTGAAACCCTGCGCCTATTGAATGTGTCCCCAGTGGGCTCGAATCGGAGAGGAGCCAATACAAGCGGAAGGGAGGCGTGTCTTCGCTCTTCCCCAAGACCTCCCAGAGCAGGTTGTTGCGTTTTGGCTCTAAAGCCTGGAGACCTCCGAAGTGCTCGTCAGTTTTCGAAGTAGGAGCCATGGCGACAACAGCTCAGTATATTCCGAGGAATAACTCCTTACCGTCCAACCCGCTCATGCATCCGGATTCGGATAGGATGCACCAGGGGACGACCTACAGAGAGGTGCAGAAAATGATGCACCACGAGTACTTGCAAGGGCTCGCGGCGACCAACACGGGACACCCGATGAGCCTGACGCACCACCAGTGGCTGCCCACCTCCAACACCGACTGGTCCAGCGGCACCCACATCGGGCAGCAGGAGCACAAAGCCAGCGTGCAGGCGACCCGGGAGGACCTGAGCAGCGGCTTCCACCACAGATCTCACCTTGTGCACCAACAGACGCAGAGTAGCCACCATGGCTCGTGGGCGCCCACCACGACCCACCACCTATCCCCGCTGTCCCCGGCATCCAACGGCCACCAGTCGCTGGTCTACTCCCAGCCCGGATACACAAATCTCAACGCGATGCTGAGCCCCCAGCCCGGCTCCCTGCACCACGGCATGCGGGACCCGCTCCACGACGACTCGGGCAGCCACGACAACCAGATGGAGTCGCCCCAGCAGGCGTTCAGCCACCACCAGGACCACTCGGACGAGGACGCGCCCAGCTCCGACGACCTGGAGCAGTTCGCCAAGCAGTTCAAGCAGCGGCGGATCAAACTGGGCTTTACGCAGGCGGACGTGGGCTTGGCCTTGGGCACCCTGTATGGAAACGTCTTTTCTCAGACCACAATCTGCAGGTTCGAGGCGCTGCAGCTCAGCTTCAAGAACATGTGCAAACTTAAGCCGCTCCTAAACAAGTGGCTGGAGGAGACAGACTCCAACACGGGCAGCCCCACCAATTTGGACAAGATTGCTGCGCAGGGCAGGAAACGAAAGAAGAGGACCTCCATTGAAGTGGGGGTGAAAGGGGCGCTGGAGAATCATTTCTTAAAATGCCCAAAGCCGTCTGCTCATGAAATCAGCACTTTAGCCGGCACTCTGCAGTTGGAAAAAGAGGTTGTCCGTGTTTGGTTTTGCAACAGAAGACAAAAAGAGAAAAGAATGACACCAGTGGGGGTCCCTCACCCGAATATGGAGGACGTATATTCCCAAGCAGAGACCCCTCCTCTACACCGCACACTACAGAGTCCTGTGCAGTGACTGTTTTCATGAACAATCCCAGCATTTCCGCGGGGGGATAGAAAAAGGGAAAGGGACTATGGAGTTTACAGTATTTAAGTTTGGCTTTTGTTTTCCTGAGAGAAAAGAGACATGGAAAAGTTGAACAGATGAGTTTTGCCCTTAGTATTCGGAGATGTGTCATGTCCAACAAATAGATGGCAAAGAGGGGGAAAATGTTAAGAAAAAAAAAATCAAGAAAAAAAAGAAAAAAAATATTCGCTATTACTGATTCCGTGCGCATTTAAAGTGAAACAAAGATCTTTATTTACCAAAATTATATGGAGGAGACATGCATATAAAGTAAATTTGAAATCCCATGGCTGTTTCAAATGGGGAGTAATTAAATGTGGCAACTGAGGCCATCTCCTCCTTGGTGTACCATGAACTGTTGGCGCTCACCAGAATGAGGTGGTAGCCTGAAAATGCTCAACACTGGAGATGAATAGCCTAACACTGAATGAACATTTTTGCTTTTTCAGGCTTAAACTGATTAACCCGAGTTCTGAATATTAGTGTATACTTTCTTTGTTATATTAAGTGTGATGTTTTGGTTTGGAAATACTTTTTAACTTCAGTGTCTCTCTTTCTGCAGACTGTCTTATGATTTCTGTCATTATTTGCTATATAGGTACTGTAACCCATCAGAGCAGCCTCTTGATTTTTCTGTTTACTCAGTGGGAGTTGGTGGTGGAGAAGTGATGGAGATTGTGGCACCCCGAACACACTCATATTTAAGGTCAGACACATTTCAGAAAATGTCGAAAATGCAACAGGACGCCTAAGTCCTGCCTGCATGCCTTAAAAAAGATATTTAAAGCTTTGCAGCTGACCACGTCGAAATTTGCAAACAGCACCAGACGCTAAACAGGGCAATTCGAGAAAAAAATAACGCATTTTTCTTTTTGTTTTTAATTTGGGGGGGTTGATTGATTTCAAATTATTGTTTTCTTTGCATGTAGCACTTATTCTTTCGTTGATATTATTATTGCAATTTTTATATTTGTCAATAAAATCGAGAGTGGAGCTAATCTCCACATAGGCTTAAACACAATAAATCCCATGTTTACAGGTTCCTGGTTATCACCACAGAGCGCTGTCAGCTCACACTGCTTACTGCCTGTTATCCTGTTGTATTCCAAACATTTCAAGAGAGATTGGTCAAAAATACGAAATGAAAAGTAATAATAACTCAGGTAACTTCAGTGCCCCATGTCGGAATATCACGCCTGTACATGATTTTCTTTTTTTCGTTTCCTCTGTGTTTTATTTTTTTAGATCTTTAAATCTGGTTACAGCCACACCGTTTTCCTTTGTCCCACAGATCCATTGTATTATATTAAAACGCTGGATTCGGAGAAAAGAAAAATAATAATTCCTTAAGGGTAAGCGATGAAGGGACTTAACTTTAGATATATTTATTTTTTTCTGACCAGAGAGGAAATCTGAAAAATCTCATGCGTTGTGTGTCATTTCTCAATGCTGGACCAGTCCAAAAGCCTACAGCAGTGCTATTCAATACAGATGAGGGAAACATTTTTTTTTTCAAGAAAAAATAATAATAATGATAAAAAAAGATTTTAGAGAAAATGTTGCCAGGATTATTTCCGATATGTAAATATGTCCAATATGTAAACTTGTATTTGTTCTGAGATATTGTTTTGTTTTTGTTTCTTTCCGGGCAGTTTTGTACACTTACTAATTCCAAGAAGATATTTTAATATGATTTCATTTATGAATCTGACCATTTATATATATATATATTTATTTCTTAAACGTGTTTGGAGCTTTTTGTTTAGCTCTGTTAATGGTTATGTTGCAGTGGATTTCAGTATGTTTTTCTTTTTGTTTACTACATTGGTTGTATGTTGATTGCTAAATGTAGACTGCAAAGTCACATTTATATTTATGTTATAGTAATATTTTATTACTTACATAAAACATATATACAAGAAATGGTCTTTTGTCTTCATTAAGATCCAAACCACTCGTCCTTTGTTGCTGTCTGTTGTAGCATCACCAGGCAAACAAGATAAACATGCTCATAAAGTTTAATGCTGTTCAGTGCGCTGAGCACCGGGAAGTGGTCAGCACACCATGTGTTCACTTTAAATAGCAGTGATTCGTTATGTAACAGGGGGTCGTTTAAATCAGAAGCTGTGTACATGTGCTGTTAAAGGGAATAGACAACAGTATTTTACCTCAGGCATTCCCTGCTAAGTTCACACAGTCTCTGACGTTGTTCACATCTTTGTGTAATAATCGCAGTATTAAATTGTGCAATATTAATACGGAATTATTGTCTTTTCATTGAGTGGTGGTTATTTTCTATTACATCATTATCACTTTATATTATCAGTCCTCTCTCCAGGTGTCTTAGTTATTGAGAGTCGAGCCGAAATGGGCCTTCCTCAGTCATATTAAATCTGAGCTGTTTTCCCTACATAAACCATCGACCATCACTTGTCATGTTTTAAGCATTTAAAAGGCGAATGGTGACGAATCTTTGATCTGAGACAGAGGAGCCTGCAGGCGAAAATCAGCCTCTTTTCCAAAGATAGACAGAGAGAGAGACAGAGTGAGAGAGGAAAAAACACACATAGGATAAACGAAAACGGCAGGCCCTGAAGTTTAAAGAGAGTAAAGACAGGCCCACATTCACAGGCAATATATTTTAGTGTTATTTTGCACATTAGTAAATATTCAGTTTCTCTAAATCACATATTAAATATAGTCTTAAAGTTAGGCCCCTCTGTCTTCCGTGTAAACACGGGCCACAGCGCGGTGCGCATTGTCTCCACACACAGAGACCAGGAGATAGACTTGGTTTTCATTGAGATATTCATTACAGCCGGTCATAAAAAATTATTTTCCCTCCACCCCATTGACTGTATTCGCCTATTTGGAAATTTTTAAAATCACCGTGAAAAGTTAAAAGTTAAGAGTGAACAGAAGCAGTAAAAATCCTACATCCACGAAGCGCCCAGTCCTCAAGTGCAGGTTTGTTGAAGAAGCTCAACTTGTCAAAATGTAGGTATTTATTTAAATTAACAGGCACAACATATTTCAGACAGTTCATAGTTATATTTAATCTTTCTCTTGCTCTTTCTCGCTCTAAGTGTGCCGTTATCAAACATAAATACGCAACACAAAGTTTGAGGCAGCGTTCAGTTTCCAAAGAAAAGTCAGCTCAGATTTTGGAGACAGACATTTACTCGACTGTTACTAATTTCTGTGCCGTGTGCACGTCTCTGACTCACAATATCCACGAATATTTCCCCTAATTTTGCGCAATTTGATTTTTTTTAATAGATGAATTTCCGCGCGTCATTTGCACAGTTTTATCATGCGTTGGGAAAAAAAACTACAAGACAGCCTGAGACGGTATAAACCTGACGAAAACTGAGACACAATAAAAGTCTGCCGAAATCGGCCTTTTGGGCGGCTGTGGTGCGGGCGAACAGAAGTGTCTGTGCACCGGCTGAGGTGGTCAAACTGTGGGAGAAGAGGCCAACGTCAAGGAGCAAACAGATTGCCAGAGAACAGCGGGTCACAGGCGCCCCCTGCTGGCAGAACACGGGCACTGCAACGCCAAATCTCTACCTCCGTTTGATGGAACCTAAAAACAACAATACAATACTTAAATATTATACTCATCCTTGTCCACAGGTTTATATTAACTTGACCTACTCATATTTACAAAAGTTTATAATAGAAACATTCCCTTTCTTCAAATAATAAGCTAATACATCTCATTTGGCTTGAGGTGTATGACACTGATGGAGGTAAACAGTTGTTTCTGTGACTTTGTTTTGGTGCACTTGTAGCCTTCTTCCCTGCAAACTTCTCTCTCTGTCACTTCTTCACTGAGGTGAGTTAAGCAGAGAGACATTGGTGCCCATTTTTAAAGTTTTAGTCGTGACTCAGGAGAGCCAAGCGACCCACCCAGGGCCTCTGGGTGACCAGGAGAGGTGAACTGAAATGCAAAGCAAAGCTTAGAGGCCTACGGAGCGATCATAGGCCGGGAGACAGAAGGAGTCCACAGTTGACCAAACAAGAGAGGCTGTGGTGACTGCGACCAACTGTTATTTTTTGATGATATGCAGTTTTTATTCTGTACCGTATGGAGGGACACAACCTCCATTATGCCGATAAATCAATAATACATGAGCAGAACTCATCACAAAACAGCGAAACCCAGCTATTTGACCCACGAAACACCACGGTTCACCCCGTCCTCCTCTCCTCCTCTCAGCAGCCTGCTCTCCTACACTGAGTGGGCCCTCGGCAGCACTTGCGGAGGAGCTCCAGCCTCAGCGGTGCCCGGGCGCTCATGAACACCGATGCCTCCTTCATCAGGGAAGTATCGTCACACACACAGGAGATGTGGATTAGTGATGATTAGCAGGGATTATGGCTGGTTAATGGTGGGAAAATACATTAGGAACCATCGGCTCTGAGAGGGGGAGGGGATTTCACTCACGCTAGCGGATTTGCATTGATCCACAGCAAATGAATGAGGATTAGCAGCATCAAGCTATCTGCCAACAGATAAATAACATTAAGCGTATTATACGCCAACGCCTGTTATTAATGACATTACAAACACCACTACAATGCTGGCAATTATGGAAATAATGGGAGCGGCTGAATAATTTACTTGGTTGGGATTCTTGGGATTCCGGATCATCCTCGTGTGCGGAGATGTGGGGTGATGCCGGAGAGCCACGGTACTGAAAGGCAGAGAAGCATTCGGTTTTTGGGTAGGACTCTCTAATAAGGCACGCTTTCAGGGGTTTATATATCATTAATGGCTTTATTAATGTTCAATAAATCATTCATGGCCGCTTTATAGATTAGTAATAGGCCATTTGTAAGGACATGTTTTGGGTAGTCCGGCAGTTAACC
>JBCAUF010000343.1:21311237-21323585 GCA_038406115.1 Haemulon aurolineatum
CTCTTCTCTTCTCTTCTCTTCTCTTCTCTTCAATTTGGAAAAGTGGGTTTTGGGTCAGCAGTTTCTGCATGCAGTCACGTCTTAGTCCATCGCCCCAGGGGTCAGCGCGCTGACGTCATGGCCCTCTCTGTGAGAGCCCGTGCCATCAGGAGTTCATTTCAGGCTCTGCATTGGCCACTCAAACACAGATAATCAAAGTCTCTCTGAAATGGAAACACTTCAAGACCAGGAGGTCAAAACAAGTCCTTTGTCTCTCTTTTAAAGCAATACATATTTATGTATCAAGCTTTAGACTCTGTAATGTTCCCATCTGTGCTTTAGTGAGTTCTCCGTTACTTAATCTTGACCTGATTGCTGGCAAACTAGTGATTCTGGCTCAAAACACATTTCCCCAGAGACCATAAAAACACTTGTAGAGAAAAAGACCAGCCAAGGCTGCATCGAACTAGCGGGGGAAATAATGCAACCTGGAACCCGTGAGTGATCCATCTCAGGTACAGGGATGTTGGCTCGTTAGAGATCTGCATTTGAATATACCTCATTTTGTCAGACATTTTTTTTTTTATTTCTACCTGTCTGAAAAAGTTTCATGACCTACTTTCTGCAGCCTTTTAGTACACGGATATGAGGATGATTCGTATGAATTCAGGGAGGGCAATAGGCAGCTGCCTGATTTGCTTTGGAAATTAAAGCTGACATCAGACGTCATAGCTCTGGCTTCTCGGCTTTGTGAATCATGCCTCGTCTCGTTCTCTCACCTGGCAAGCAAAGGCAGCACATACCTACCTGGCACTGCAGATAACATTAAAGTCATAGTGCTTCATTTTTAGCCTAATACTCTGCTGATCTAATCTTGACATTGTGGGTATGTGGGCTGATGGCAAGGTTACTGGAATTTTCTGACGGATCGGTGTGTCAAAGGTACAGAGACTGATGTTAAAACTCAGGAGTTCAACACCTTGCTGGGTATTACAAAGGCCAACCACAGCTGCTTACTCTGACATTTCGCCATGACCTTGAGGTGGATGCCATAATATGAGACATCGAACACTAACAATGTATCCATGCAGTGATTGTATAGAAAGATATGGCAGTCTGATGGTGTGAGCTTTGGCTGTCGAAGCATCTACACAATCTAATTCATGTCTCGCGGCCGTCTCTCTGGTTTGCGAACGTGGTGTTGTGTTAGCAAAAAGCCTGTCACTGGGTTAAATATGAGGACTCTGAGCAGGTGAGGACTGTCGGATCTTGACTTTCTCACCCCGATTCATTAAGAGCTTTTGTCTGGCAAGGGGCTGAGACGGATGAAACATGAGAGTCTGGGACTAATGTATTCTTTGATGATGGATCCGGTGTGATTTGGCTTTTAGTCTTTGTTCCTTTTTTCGGCGTCTCTGTGTTTTAGCTCACATTTGAATGCTTCCTACAGTATATGCCTTGTGCTTATGTGTGTAAGACAGGCAGCACAGGGTCAGTGTGAAGCTTGATTGATTATTATATCAGAGGTGATTATTATTACTGGGCGGTGGGAATGAATAGCCAGCGGTGCACCCTGCCAGAGGGCTGTATCACTTATCACTGGGCTTTCCTCCAGCACATGCCGTAATGTTTTGGCAACCTGATATTGTTGCCATAATGCTCTCACAATATTATTCTGTCACTTTGTTGTGTGCTCAGTCATGATCAAGGGGACTTTCGCAGAGTGAAAACCATGCACTCGTGCAGTATACTGTACCTCCTCTTCAAGTGTATGCACGTGCGTCATGAAGTAAGGGGAGGCCACTTGTGAGGGGCTCGCGTTCAAACATCTTCAAGTGTCTGCGCACGCACAAACTCGTGTGTCGTGTATCTGTTGGTGGTCCACGCTTCCACTCACAGATAGATTCGCGCCACGGAAATGTTTACAGGTATGTATGCTGATGTGCGAGCCCCGCGTGCAGCTTCGTCACTGCACGGTTTGTATCGGATGATTAGATTTTGAGCAGTTGACAGCGGGCAGAAAGGAGTTTGGTAGTTACAGAGAGAGAGAGAGAGAGAGCGAGAGCGTTGTGACAGCTCCCTCCCTTGTCCCCTCCCTCTGCATCCACCACACTTTCATCACACAGCAATAAAAGTTAATTGGCATTTTGTACTGCCTGTCGTGTTGCACTCTCTCTCTTTCTCCCTCGCCCGTCCCCTCTGTCTCTCGCTCTTTTTCCACTTGCTCCCACTTGCGCCGCGTGTTTTATTTGAGCTCGGCCTCATCGCTGGTACAGGCCGAAGTATTTACAGCATAAATATTGGCAGTGAAAGTCTATACTGATGTCCAACTGCTGTGCCGGAAAAGGTGACAGAATCGTTCCTCAAGTCTCTCCCTCCTTTTCGTCTCCTCCCCTATTGTCTCAGCCCTCTCTTGTCCTCATCTCTTGTGGGTTTGCTGGCATTTGTTTGGTGTTTTTTTTTTTTTTTTTCTATGTTTCTGACCCGAGTGTCTCCTCTCTGCGTTCCAGGCTTGCAGAAAATTACGATGGCTGACCGCTTTGACTGTGACAACTGCAAGGAGTCCTTGTATGGCCGCAAGTACATCCAGTCAGATGACACTCCCTACTGCATCCCCTGTTACGACAGCCTGTTCTCAAACACATGCGATGAGTGCAAAGAGCTGATCGGCCATGATGCAAGGGTGAGGCATCCATTTTGACATGATCGGGCATGCAATCAGCGATCTGGTACACAACAGTAACGAGTGGAGTGCATACAGAATTTCAATTGAACCATCTGCTTTTTTTTTAGATTTGATTAAAAGAAAAGAAACACACACCTTAATGTTTCTGGAACATTTATTGTCTGTAACACATGCACTAGAATGAAAAAGCGCATGTGACTGTAGTCTTTCCACACTGTGAGGCCACATATTAACAGTTTAAACAAAGATAAAGCACATCAAACATCTGCCCTAATTAGCTTTAAGCCATTTTTTACCATGTTTTGACATTGGACTTGAATAGCTAAAACAGAAGTTATGTCATGCTAATGATGCATAACTCATGCTAAATGAGGCATGTTCTATATATTTTGTGTGGCAAGAGTAAAGGCTAATTTAACATACAATTATACAGGCAATTTCCGCTAAGTCCACGTAAGCCAGCAGGCTAATTTTGTCGAAGATTGTAAAAATGCAGCATGAGGGAATGTCTCCCTCTTCCCCACAAACAAGTTAAAATTTAATCTTCCCTTAATGGAAAACACTAACATGCAGTGGATCATTTAAGACTGACATATGCTACTTAGTAGAGTTTACAGAAAGGAGCGTGCTACAGTGCTGAGTAGTTTGCTTAGCCAAGGAGGCCAATGAGTTATCAACACCCTCGTGGGCAATAGAGGATAAATAAAGAGAGAATTTTCTTGGCCCAGTGCCCTTTACACATTCAGTTCAACATCCTTGTGAGGCCTTTTTCTTTTAAACAGAAGTGTGCACACACGCACGGCACTGTATGCACACACTGTAACTACACACTCCTTGTTGCCTAGAAGACATTGCATGTGTCAGTTTCACCCAGACCAGTCCAAGTCCAGCAGTCTTTGACTTATTTGATTAGCTTGTTGCAATATTGAAATTGTAAACCATGGAAATAAATTTGGACTCACAGAATAATTAAGGTGATTTTATTACTGCTATGTGACCTTGTTGTCTCCTCTCGTCCTGCTACTAGGAGCTCTTCTATGAGGACCGGCATTATCATGAGCACTGCTTCCGCTGTTTCCGCTGCGACCGTTCGTTGGCAGATGAGCCTTTCACCAGCCAGGATGACGCGTTGCTCTGCAACGACTGCTACTGTAACGAGTTCTCCTCCAAGTGTGTAGCCTGCGACAAGATCGTCATGCCAGGTAACGGTCCAAGGCATCATGTGCACAGAGAGATTCGGGTGTTGAGAAACAAAACTCATCCAATTTTTGCTCCCTGAATGACTCTCAACTATTTTATGTCTTTTGTGTGTAGAGTATTCTCACAGCAGAGGTTAGAAAGTAAGGATTCACCTTTCTGAACCATGAACTAGCTTGTCTTAAAATCCAGGAAGAGGAAGTTAAAAAAACATGAAATAAAAGAGGGAGTGACTTGCGAAATATTATGCATATAATGCATTTGACAGTGCCATATGTTATGGTACTTCACTCACCCACTAAGCATTAGTCTCATTGCCCCACATTTTATTTTCCGTGTTGTACAAACACTCGAATTTCAAGATAGGTAAGCAAATGACTTTGGAAAATGATTACATGGCAAACTCCAGGAGGCGGGGACAAATGAAAAGAATAAAGCAACAGATCAAGCAGATACAGAAAGGAAAGAGGTTCAAGAAAAAAAAAAGAGGGAGTCAAGAAAGAGATGAAGGCGAGGGTCCATGATTGAGCAGCAGCCAGGGGTGAATGTGACACAGTAATTGCCAGTCTGCTTGACTTGTTGTCTGTAAGCCAGATCCCCAGGGCTGGTGGGCTGCCAGCACACTGATGATAGGAAGAGATAAGCAAGTCAGTTATTCCAGCGCCCCTGTAGCAGCTTACACAGCCCTCATGAAGCAGAAAATGATTCCAGGAAGAGTGCGACATTCCCCTTTTTAATTCTACTGTAGACAATGCCATGTCTTCTTATGAAGATCACACATCTGCATTTCAGCTTTCAGTGTGTGTTATGCTCAAGTGAGAAGGAAAAAAACTGTCATAGAGAGTGATCAGAGAAAGGATAACCTAACTAGGAAATCCCCTGAGATTTAGTCGTGTACAGCACTGCCAACTCTTAGAACTCACCGTATCATCAAAAAAATCAGATGCACTTTGGTTGCAGTGCTGAATAGTCTTTCACTCCTCTAACAGAGGAACTAACACCAATGCCCCTCTTCTATCATGCAAAAATATGCATGCCATCAAAAACAGAAACTGCTTATCTTTGTTAACAGTACACAACTGGATGCTTGGCTGAAGTAGTTTAAGTCATGTGAAAAAAAGTAGAGAAGAAACTGAGAAACCACACCAACGCCATGCAAATGGATTTCTCACGCGATGATTTTCTTAAAAAGATTACTCTGATAAAAACTGCAGCACTGCTCGCATTGCCAAAGATGCTCACATGGGATGTTGTTTAGTGGGTCTCTTTTCCCTGGCCATGGACTGCACTTCTTATCTGGTGTTGACACCATCCACTGTGACTGAATATCTAATTTGAGCTTCGTTTGAAGTTTGAAACAGTTTGTTTGCTAATAATAAATACATATAGGAAATTCATTGATAAAAAGACGAACCGTCAATACATGCCGTAACAACAGAGTACATAGTATCATGCAATGCAAGGAAAAAAGGACCTGTAGGCAAATAGACAGTTCAAAGCGTCTTGACAGTAGATTATATGCAAATTGTAGTCGAGGTATTTGCAATGGAAGGATTAAGGTTCTTAAATCGAGTAGATGAATTCAATTTGTGAGCACAATAAAACTCTTTATGTACAAAAGCTGTTTTTTCCACGCAGAGATTTTGTACTTTGCTGACATCCTACTGTATATTACAGCTATTTAATTTCAAATTAGTTTCAAAGCTCTTTAAACTTGTTGGGATTCTTGTGAAATTGTTCCCAGAGGTCATACGTACTGCATTCAGCATTTCGGCCTATGCTACGCTTTTGTTCTGTTTGTCAAATACTCCTAACTAAATGCGACTCCTGTCTTTCTTGAGTCACTGTAATTCCTGTAAGCTTGTAACCTGTGATGTTTTTTCGGGGGATTTGATTAGAGAACACCACAGCACACAGCCTGAAGCAGTGAAATGTTAGTAGTCCGCAGACAGCAGTAGTGCAAAATGTCGGCCCCACACAAACCACTGCGTCACCATAGAATAAACCAACCAGCATAATAAAAAACTCAACAGCCAAGGGGCAGAAGATGGATTGGTTGGGGACACGGAGGGGAAAATGGCATTATCCCCTTCTGTAAGGCCTGCCGCCAGTTTCCAGCAGTAGGAAAGAAGTGTGGGGCCTGCGGTATTATGATTTAAAATAGAATAAATCTTAGTGAAACAAAATGAATTTTATATGCCTTCATGCAAGTCGAGTGTATTATTTCATAGTTCAATAAAGTTACCACCGAAAAATACCAAAATGGCCATAACAATCCTTTGAAGTATGGTCAAAGATTCATTTTGCACAGAAAAGTTAAGTCTCCCTCTGCTCTCTGTCATTCTTTCCATCCTTCTTTCTCTTTTCCTCTCTCTGCCTCCTATCGTCTCTCTTTCTCTCCGCTAGGTACGAGGAAGTTGGAGTACGCAGGCTCCACATGGCATGAGGGCTGCTTCATCTGTCACAGCTGCGAACAGCCGATTGGCTCCAAGTCCTTCATCCCTGACAAGGATGAACATTACTGTGTGTCCTGCTATGAGGACAAGTTTGCTCCGCGCTGCACACGCTGTAAAAAAGTAAGTCAAGTCACATCTGAAGTACTGCCAGAATTGTTAGCTGAATTCGACCTTTGTATGGTCTGCAGGCAAAGACACAATGGATTTCCACGTGACCTTTGACGTGTCTCACTTTTCAGACCCTGGCTAAAGGCGGCGTTACCTATCGGGACGAGCCATGGCACAAGGAGTGTTTCGTGTGCACCAGCTGTAAGACGCAGCTGGCGGGTCAACACTTCACCTCCCGAGACGACAGCCCTTACTGCCTCAAGTGCTTTGGCAGCCTGTACGCCAAGAAGTGCGAGGCCTGCAGCAAACCAATCACAGGTAAGATTACATCACCATGTTCGACATTATAACACTGATTTGTGTTACCCCAGGTGCTACATATTCGGTTAGGGTTAAAGGCTAAAAATAGCGTCAATACTGCAAATGAAACTGACTCTATGATTGGCAGGATCCAGATTTCAAGTAAATCACAAAAGATTGCTTGACAGCACGCAGCCAAATAAAGGGTGATACACACCAGTTCTGTTCCAGGAAGTAAAATATTTATGGGAAATGTCTTAAAGGCCTTGCAAACTCATTTTCTCAATCAGCCTTTCGCTATGAGTGATGGTGCTCTACATGAACATTATCTGCCAAAGTCAGAGCAGTTCTGGTTGTGTATCACATTAGATATGTTAGATATGTTCAATTGGGAAAAGGTAGGATTTAGCCAGATTTGAACAATAATTTGATGCCCATTGCTGCGATGTTTGGTTGTTTTACTTAGATTTTAGCCTATTTAGTCATGAATGACTGAAGCCAAGTTTCAGGGGTTTTAGATTTTTAAACTTGTTGCAATGTTTTGAGGTAGACTGGAGTTGCAGCCCTCCCAAAGACAGACATGCAGTTTCACCTCTGTCTGTCTGCTCTTCTTGTCCCAGGTTTTGGAGGAGGAAAGTACATCTCATTTGAGGATCGCCAGTGGCACCAGCCATGTTTCACCTGCTCCCAGTGCTCTGTTTCACTGGTGGGCGCCGGCTTTTTCCCCGATGGTGACCGGATCTTGTGCCGCGACTGCAACAGCAACCTATAGAGCAGTCATTCACCCCTCCCTTGACTTACCTTCCACCCTTTGGCACAGCATTTCAAGAACCCTGAGTCATTACCGAGGAGGGTAACGCAGGCTAACAAATGCTGCCTCTCAGGTTGTTTTTATATTAAGAGATCAGATCCTCGTGCTCCCTGTCTGGGTCAGATTTTCATCAAGGAGCTAATGCGCAACATGCTTCTTTTAATGTTGCATTGTTTTTAATGAATGACCACAAAGATTTCCTCTTAAACCAAAAGGTTCATGATTTTGTGAAACAAAGTTAATGGAGTGCCTTAAAAATTACATTACTTATATGTTTTGTACTATTGAACCAAAGAAATGCAAAATGCCAGTCACTTTGCAAAAAAGATCCTTCATATTTTATGTAAAAAGATGCCACTTCAGGTAGAGGTCAGACTCTGAAGAGAAGACACAGAACACTGATGCATTATACTATGTAAACCTTACAGTGTGTATTTCAAAGTATGGTGGAGGTACTGTTGTAATGCTCTTATAACTGCAGTTTTAAGCATTTTAATTACAATATGTCAGTAAGAGAAAGAAGAAAATTTAGAGAAACCGAGGTAGTTATGATAGTTATCAATAAAGTCATTTGCACTTTGGATAAGATATTCTCTTGCTACGTTGTTATGTGCACATAACACAATTAAAACACATGGCACACAGACCACTTTTTTTTGTCATGTATCTGCTTTTTTGAACTTTGCAATGACACTTATTTTTACATGTTTTACAAGTTTCTTCTTATGTCAGTCTTTTTCAATTGTTGTAATAAATCTGTTTTTTTTTCAGTTGCTCAAAGAGCCAGCATTTATAACCCAAAAGAAGCTGAAATGAAATGCTATACCGTTGTGTATCGCAGGAGTATGCATGTCTTCATCTGCCATGATTCGCCTCAATAATTATGTTGTTGCTGTTGACGCTGTTCCTGTTTTGTTTTGCATTGTTGGTTTGTATCATGTATGTGAAAAACTATTCAAAAAAATACCTTTATTTCATTATTTCAGCTTTGATGCTGGTGAGTCAGAGTTGGCAAAAATACATTTAAAGTGGAAAATACGTCACTGAGGCGATAACAGTATGAACTTACTGTAAAAAAAGATCATTGATATGGCTAAATGCTACATGTTTAGTTTTATTTGTGAAGGCTTATTAAATAAATTTACACTGACTGATGTTTGCCGGGAAGTTTTTATATTTTGTGTGTATTTGTGGTTGTAGTTTAATATCCATTACTTATTTATGAGATCATAACTTTCTGTGGACTTGTTTTTACTGTCTAAGCCAGAGAAAACCCTTCAAGTGTGTTTAAAAAGTCTTTCTAGGAAAGACCAGTGTCTGAGAGAGAGAGAGAGGCAGAGAGAGAGCGCGCGCTGGGGGAAGGGCATAATAGTGTGTGAGTGTGAGAAAGTGTTAGAGAGAAACCATGCGTGTGTAATAAAAGAGAGTAAAACGTGTTCGTGTGTCTGTAGAGTTAAGATATTTTTATGTTGCTGTGTGGGAGTAAAAGAGAGAATGAGTGCACCTCTCTGTGTGTGCGTGCGCCTCAGCGTGTGTGTGTATATATACACTGTTGTTTATGCTGAGTCGATTGTTTCATCGCCTTGATGAAACACACATACACAGACTGCCAAATACACTCTCCTGTCGGCATTGGTGAAATGTCCTCCTCCCTGCCTCCATTTGAGATTTTTTCACCAAAAAAGGAAATGGAAAACTCGTAGCTGCATGGGGGAGGGAGGGAGGAGGAGTGGGGGTGACTGGTGGTGGAAGTGGAAGAGAAAAAGAGTGTGGGAGAGAGAGAGGGTGAAAGAGAGGGAGGATGTCCACATCTGGACTTGCTCCATGGCACTTTCACCGGGGGGTCAGCTCCACACACAGACCCCTTTGGATTTATTGGACGGAGGAGGCGGGCTGGGAGGCGGCGGCTAGCAGGAAGGGTCAGAGGACAAGCTGTGGAGATGTTAACTGTATCATATGGTACATGCACTCTACAAACAGGTTCAGCTTTAACAGCATTTACCATTGAGAGGGGAAACGTTCCTATTGGTTTGTCTCATTTTTACACTCTTTCTTTGTGAATTTGTCCCATTTGTCATCACCCGGAATCAAATTTACCCCACTAAATTTCCTGAAAAACAGTACACCTCTGAGAAACTATGGATTTTCCCTCAGCTTGACGTGCGCAAACAGCTGCACAGCTGGCTTCTCACACTCTCTTGCAAGAAGTTGGTCACTTCACAGAAAAGATATTAGGCTCACGATTTTGCTGCCAGGCCTAACATCTCACTGAAACATCAACCCTTGACGCAAAAGCAAACATTGTGACTTGTATTTAGGCTCTGAACATGACAAGACTAACACAAGTAGACCAAGTGGGACTCAATCAGCCATCTATAGTTAATTTAACATGTTAGGCTGTCTGCCAGTGATGTCATTTACAATTTCACCAAAAAGGAGACCTGGGTGTAGTTCACACTAAACACAGCTCAGTTTATTTGAATAAAATCAGCACACGTGAAAGTTTATATGTTATGTAAAATTTGAACTTATCAGCCTGAATCACAAAGTGGGACTTCACTTCTTAAAAACACTAAGCTGCCTAATCAAGACACCACAAGCCTAGTTTTGTTTACTAAACAGACGAAGAGTTTAGCGCATCATACAGTCCTTTAAATCACTTATGTTCTCTTGTATTTACTGATGACAGATTGTCACAGAAAAATATCAAAACATGAAGAAAATCATATACAGTCCACTGTCTATTGTAACAGGATTTGTGAGTTTGAGGGCAAGTCAAAAACGCAGTTACCTCTTGTGGCCATGTGTTGTCCAGTATGCAAAACCTATAGGCTGCTTAACTGATGCATTTTAAGTCTTGGAGAACGCCTCTGATCTCTACCACCCCATGCATCATCAGAGCTTTAAAAAAAAAAGGAACGTACCGTATGGCATGAATCAATGCACCTGAATAGCTACTTATAAGGTAGCCCTGACCAAGGCAGATCAGAGGAGGATCGAGGCTGATAGAATCTTGTTAATACAGGCTCACATCCCAAAGGTTTATAGAAAGTTGGCTCCATAAAAACAGCAGTGAGGGATGATTAGCACAGACCCCGTCTATATCGTTCACAGATGTCTGCTCTGCCCTGCTTTCACCCAGCTGCATCACTTTTCAGCCCAAAATCAGAATCACTTATCACAGTTTCAGCGGGCAGGAGATCCAAAGGCAAAGGTAATGGGATAATTTTTGCGATCAGTAGAGTGCAGTCAGTTGAATAATCTTAGCCATTTAAAAAAAAAAACTGCAGCATGAAGATACTTTATTTATTCTTCGCACCTATCTATTTATGGTCATTTATGGCTTCTGTCTTATATAACCAGTCAGACTGGCATTTAGTTGTAAATTCTTTTATGTTTCATGCTTAGATTTTATTAGATTAAACTTTGTATTTGTGCAACAAGGTTACAGTACTATCTATTTATATTTGACAGAGGCCTAATACATGTTTGTGAAACAATAAAACTGTTTCATGGAAACCTTTCTAAGCAGCTGTCTGAATTCAAAAACTAATCCAATTTCAGTATGCATCTAACTGTGTGGAGTCTAGTTCGACGGACTGCTGATTTGATATTAGAAAACGGTCTGCTTCCTGATTATGTGATTAAATAAATTCAAACTGAATCCAGATAGATAATGTCCAGCGTCTGTAGTTTGGCAAAAGCAGCTGAGGTCTGTCACTTTCAAACTGAAAATCTCAAGCAGCAACTGGGGAGATCCACAAACTGTGCATAGTGGTAGCAGTAAAGACGTGTCAAAACTGAGAGGTTAACAGAAAGCAGCAGCTCCTTCTCCTCTCCTGTCAGTTTTCTTGCACCTGTTGAGACAGGATAACTTACTGCGCACTTTTGTAATTCATATTAGCTCATGAGAGGTTTTGCAACCTCAGGTAATTCCTAGCATGGCTTCACCCAGCAGTGAGCTGAGCGGAGGCCCACTAAGCTCCAGTAAGTGAAAACACCTGTGTGGGTGAGTAGGGCCTTTGAAGCAAATTGGGAGGTGCTGTGTCCTAATAAGCCCTCTGATTCAACAAACTTTCATCCGTTAATTGCAAAACATTTTGTGTACACTATTACCTCAGCGCTCCAAAATCTCAGAGAACATACACTAAGTCCTAAAGTAACAAGAATTCATGTGTGGGGAACTATATACAACATACAGTAACTTATATAATACAGTGTCTTTAGTGCAATATATTCAGATGGGAAGGTAAGTAAGCACTGCCCACTTGGGTTACAAATAAAACTTGCTCCAACACCATCACAGAGTTAATCACTGTAACCTTTGTCTTCAAAATGACTTGATTCATGATTTTCCACTGTTATAAGTGTGGTAATTGTGACCCGTGACGCAGAATTGTGAGTAAACGCTCAAAGGAAACACTATTTTAAGTGCGGGGGGGAGCAGCTGAGTCCATGAATAAATGGATGAATGACCCATCCTCCGGTTTCATTCCCAGGATCATTTGCCACAACACCATGACAGGCATAATCAGAGAACCTTGATCAGGCTTGAACGAGCCGTGGTGAGTGTTGCAGCAACTTGAGGTCACGTCCTGTTCGCCGTCTAGACAAGCACAGCGTGGTGTGAGTCAGTTTTACGATGCAACTGTTCTCATCGCGGACTGCTAATCCAAGCACCGCGGGCAATACACCTCATCAGTTTTCTCATCAGGCTGAGGACAAGAAGGCAACAATTTGGTGAGATTCCCTGTATTAATAGACATGGAAACATTAACCACACCACCACCAATAGTGTTTGTTCATTTCAG
>JBCAUF010000343.1:21336572-21351856 GCA_038406115.1 Haemulon aurolineatum
TAGCATGGCTGTAGACTCTTGTTACTCTATCTCAGCAGCTTCTCACATCCTTGTCCCTCTGAACACACGCACATTGGGCTTCCCCCTTTCTCCTCTCTGCTGGTACTCACATTAGGATTCATGCCTGCCACACATTAAAGAGTATAATTACTCTCTAAATACAAACATCCATCCATCACGGTGTGGTTTATCCACATTCAGGAGAGGAAAGAGCTAAGCGGCTCTGCTGCTGATTTAAAAACGCACCGCATACATAGACGATAAGAGCACTCAGGACACTCAAGTGACACAATTTTCTGTCACATAAATCACTTTAAAATCACTTCTGGCATAATGAGTTAAACACTGTCAAGGGCCCAATAATGGCCCACAAGGATGTGAAGAGCTGTCGCAAAGTGGAAATGGACATTGTGTCTAGTGTCAGATGCTATTGTTTAGGCAGCACTCAAAAGTATTCGGTTTTGTATATCTGAGGGAGTGTAGTTACGCTGGAGGATGTTTGTTATGAACTTGTGCGTTGAGAGTCTCTGCACATCCTGGAAACTGAGTGAACACATGCCAAGAGCTGGACAGTGTTCACTACACAGTTGACAACAGCAGGGCTTATGGCGCCACCATGTTTGTCTACTGCTGTGCAGTAATAACTTTAGGTCTGTGTTTATTTCTTTACCAGCATTTTCAGACTTGTTGTACAAACAGTTATGGTTCTTTAGTTTAAGTAAAAAGTGAAAAAAACTAAACTCCAAAGGCACATTATTTCTCAAATTTCACCAAAAACATGCTTCCACACCAGCCAGTGAAAATCATTACACGGTGATGAAGTAGATTCAACGTAGTCGAATGTGGACAGACCTAACACAAAAACATTTACTCGCCGCAGACCCATGCAGAGTCACAATCGCTTTACTCCCAGCGGAAAACTAAAAGGCTCAGTCCCACACAGTAGTACACAAAAAGGAATAACTAATTTTTTTCAAGATCCATTAGTGCCACAATCATGAAAACAATACTGTTGACATCATTTTGGTGAGTTGCCTCAAATCCCATGAGTTAACTGTCTAGCATGTTCATCACTTACGTGTTGTCTTGAACCAGTAAACATACTGCTGAGCTTTTATGACCACCATTCAAACAAGCAATTAATATTGAGCAGTAATAGTTTCAATTCATATAAATGAGGCGCAGGAGAGTGTAGCCTGAGTGAAGTAAAGGGTCCTCACACACACTCTGCAGCATCTGAGCTGATGTGCTTACTGTGTAAGGACTTAATTACTTCTCTAACAAATCACTAATGGAGCCAAGAGAGGGGGACTCCATCAGTTTATGACAGCCCTGATTGTACCTCCTCTCCATCCAAGCTAAACAGTTTTGCCTGACAAATGCAATAACACATCCAGAAAATTCTGTTTTCGCGTGAGACCCTTTTGTGGAGCGTCAGGAAAAGGGGAAAAAATTCGCAGCCAAATCAACACAAAGCGTGAGATCTGCAGACCACTAAATCACTAATGTTATACAAGGTCTGCCCCCTGTGTTTTATATAGCCCGTCTGCCAGCCAACTCCCACAGATGAATCGACAGCTGCGCTCTTTTTGCACAGAGTGAGTTTACCCACATGAACTGGTTCACCAGAGTCGTGGTACCATCACGCATGAATTACCTCACAGAGGAAAGTTCACGCCTGTGCATTTTGGCAGTAGTGCAGTACGTGTCTTATTTCCATACTAAAGAATTTAGCAGCAGAACGGAGGAAAAAACGGATTAAAACTCTCCTTAACATCAACAGTCGACCATTTCACAATCCGAAAGGCATCTATGACTCATCACTCGTCAGCTGATACCTCACATGTCATCCTTGCCTTCCTGATATGACCTACCGTTGCTTTACAAATTTGGCAGTCCACAGAGCAGTTTTTATAGGGCAGTTTATAATATTTCACTGTTAATTATTCTCCAGGAACCCAAGGCTGAGATTCTTTCCAGGATGCAGGCGTCAGAGTAAATTTCCTTCTCATTTCTCAAATTATGCTGTCATAGCCAGTCCAACGGAGAGCCCACTCCTTGCTGAGCAACTGCAAGACACGCCAGCCCCCCCATCCCCTTCCCTCTAGACATGACCACAGATCTACATGGGACAATGTCAGATCATGTTCTGTTCTTTAAACTCAAAGCCCTAAAGGAACGGCTGCAGAGTGGAGGATTGTGTATGAATATGCGAGTCTCTTCCATGTTTACCCACATATATCCAGGCATATCATCTGTTACATGTTGCAACATCTGCACAGTTGCCAGTTCCGTGCAAATATTGTTACGTGATGTTGCTGCTGCTGCCTGCAATCCCCTAAGCGTGCCACTGTCCAATAAAGGCTTTAAATACTGCTTGTTTATAGTTCTCTGAGTCCTTGTAAATAAATAAGTTTCCAACTTTGGTTATTGGCACATTCTGCAAAACAGATTAATTCTTGGTGACATTTAGGGACAAAAAAAACTTGCTAATGACTCTTCCTTAGCAATAATTCTTTTGCAGTTCAAGAGAACAAATGCTAGCTCAAGCTAAAATTACCTCTTAAACAACAGCTCCGTTTTATTTCCGTGCTTCATAAGGTTCATAATCGCAGCACCACTGCTGGTAAATATTTGATTTCTTTGCCTCATTACTAAGGACAAAATGTTTAAAAGCAAATAGCCGGGATTATTGGTGTTTTTGTAGCACCATTCATCCAATAAACTCTGGACCAATCGGCAGGATTCGTCATTTATTAGCCTTCGCTGCAAGTGAGGCCAAGGGCGACTAATAAGCTGTTCTAAAAGTTGATAATGGCCATTGAGTGGTGAGAATGACTGTTAACCTGCTGGAGAGCGAGCTGCTGTGTGGATGATAAGAGCCCAAGCAAATATGTCATGGACTTGTAAACCTCATGCTTCAATGGTCTTCAGAACAAATAGCTTGCTCCAGCTCTGATCCTTGTCCAGCTTTGCAGTGCGTAATGCCCGCCCTTCATCTGCTTGGCTCGTAGATAAAGTTTATTGTTTACATGCTGTGAAGTCAAGAGATTCTGTATCCTTCTGTGAGCTCAGCCAAACCAAACCCAATCAACACGCTGCGGGTCACAGACACACTGGCGGGAATACAGGCCTTCGGATGTTGAGTAATGGTTCCATCAGTCATCATATTAACTGGTGGAGGCATTTCGTGGAGCACATGGACTGTATTGCATGTTTATCTGTATTCGGAGTGCTGTCATCTGATTATAACTATTATCAACTGTGCCTTTTAATAAGAAGTCCCTACTGTATGTGATCTCCTCCTCAATGTGTTTTCTGTACTTTTCTGCACATGCATTTGTGTTTACCTCTCGCACAGGGCGTCTTGTTCACAACACACTTCCTTCTCTCTGTCTGTGGAGCACAGGTCTGCGAGGGCACAGAGGCCGGGGAGGTGTCCGGGCTGTGGACTGGCGGAAGGGGCATGCGAACCCGAGACTGCGAGCCTTTTTTAAATCCACATGTTTTGTTCTTCTTCATGCAGGAACCCCATTGGCTCCACTCGCCCAGTTCGCACCCTGTGGGACGCTGACCTGGGTGAAAAAAGAAGGAGAGAAAAAAAAAGTGACGAAGACTGAGGTAGTGAATGAATGGTCCACAGCTCCAAAGTCTCACATTTGTTTTGCAGCCTTCATGTCTGCTTTTTACAGCTCAGCAGTTTTAGCTCAGAATAATGAGTTTAAGTGATTTCCAAATCTGAAAGCAATTTTATCTTTTTTTTTTGTTTTGTTTTTTTGACTAGAGAGGGACAGATGGAGGAGGTTGCTATGAACCTGAAAACATACCAAGGCGTATGGCTATTAAGTATACTGCGCTCACGACATAGGGTCGCGTTGGTCAAGTCACGGTGGTGCGGCAGGGTCAAGCTAGAACAACAACAACATCTGATGCCAAAAAGTCAGTTCAAGGCTCCAGGTCTTTGTTGCACAGAGCCAAGATGCTTGGGTTTCACTGTTGCTGCTGTCGTTACAAACTTATGACAGAACTGTTTTCATCGACAGCAAAAATAAAAAAAGAAAAAAGAAAGATGGGAGAGGCACGATCAAGAGATCTTGTGATTTTTCTCAAGGGTTCTCTTCATCTTCACGGGCCAGACAATTGAACATAGTTGGCTGCTCAAATACAGTGATTGTAACCATTGAGTCAACACCTACAAGCTGCTTCAGTAAGTGAAAAGGCACTTTAGTAATACTGTCTGGTTCATTGCGGGAGCTTTAAGAGATGCTAGAAGGTCTGAAATTAGCAAACAGTTAAGGTTAAAAGTTAAAGGTCACTCACCGACACACTCCATGGTCTCATTGGCAGTGCGCTGGTCTGGAGGGCAGCTGACATAACATCGCCCACTGTGTGAATACAAGCCCTCCTTACATTTTGTGCAAAAATTGCGATTGAAACACGCTTCACAATTGTCTATTTTACATTCTGAAAGACACAGGGGAGACAAAAAGAGAGGATCAAATGAAAGGGTCAAATCAGTTGAAGTCACATTGAGTCTAGTGGTGGTGGTGAGTGTACATTTTCTTGATTTCAAAGTTTTGTTCTTTTTCCAAAAAGATGTCTTGTGGAAACAAAGAAATCTCTATTCTCTTCGCGGAGAACCATTAGCTGAAAAGACCTAATGGCTCTCCAGGGACAGGACAACAGGAACTTGAATTTTATTTCCTCTGAGAGATTTATTAGTGATGAAACAACGCAGGGTCTTTTTAGGGGGAGCAACAGTCTTCTCTTAAAAACACATGCACCACAGGCCTTGTTTTTTTGGAGAGCGGGTGTCGATGAGTACAGCCAGGGCTGTATCGCTTCAGTGGGTTTCTCAAGAGTGACTACCTCAGACTCATTAAAATCTTTAACTTTCCAGTCAAACAAACAACTTAAATTTTGGATAAATAGAAACACAGGAGGTAAAGCAGACATCCCAAGAGCTTTGGGCTTACAATGAAAGGCACTTTCCTTCAAAAACAGTGGAGAAAAGGTTAAACCTGTAAAGTCTTATCAATATTCTTGTATAGGAAATGCATTCAGATCTACGCTCGCTGTGTTCATGTGTACTAAACTTAAGAATGTCTACTCTGCAGCTGGTCCGATGCCAAGGTCAGAAATGATCTAACACTGAATCCTCACTGGGACCTTAATGCTCTTGCCTCCTGCTCCCAATTACTATTTTTAAGCCTCTGACAGCTAAATTTGACAGTACTGACGTTTGTAGCCCTATAATGTAAGACAAATGTTGCTAACAAGACAGTCCGGGATGACATGTATAAAGTCGGATGATTGGATAATAACCCAGGTTAGCCACTGAGGGCCTCCGAAAAGAATTTGCAGAGGAAATTCAGCTCTCTCTGCAACAAACCAGGACAATGAGAGAGTGCTGCTATGCATGAGGTTGGATATATTGCAAATTATCCAACATTTCGATAAAAATGTAAAAATCTTTTGTGTCATCAGTTGTGTCATTTTCAGCGGTGCAACAATCCTCACAATGAAGACAAATGTGACAATATAATCTTATAATTTAGAGTAAGACACAGATTATGTTGTGTTATGTTACGAGAAGGAACAGTACCATCATTATAATGTGACAGCTATAGCGAAAATTACAGCCCCTGTTTTTGAACTCAAATATCAAAACCTGAAAATCTTTTGGTTCATCTGCTTTTAGGGTTATGTAAACTTTAGAGAAAACACAATTTAGCAGATCTGACAGATGTTTTCTGATGTAGGAATGGGCAGTCAAGAAAAAAAAAAAACATCTTAAGAGAGAGAGGAATGGCCTGCAGCAGAAAATCACTACAGGCTGTGGGGCATTGAAGCTGCCTACCAGACATCTACACTGGCAACTGACTTGAATCCACGAATGACATTTAACTTTAGGCCATGAGTCAATTCTTGAGGTAAAACGCTGAACTGTTCCCACTCACATTTAAATAAACCTCTTATGCAGTTTTCAGAGACTCCATATAAAGACTGTATATGATGCATTCAGTAAGAGTGTTTAAGAATAATAATGATTTAAAAAAAAAAAAAAAAGTGTAAAAGTGAAAGCATAACAAACATGGATTGTGGCCTGGCATGAACCCTGCACATGAGGGCCAAATAAAAAACACAGACATCCTCTCACAAAAACAGACAAACAACAGTGCATTAGAAATGTTTTTGTTGGGATTTTGTTCCGATGCTGTTTTCTGCCCACACGTAAGGGGAAACAGACAACAGACAGAGGGGCTGGCACTCATCGGCTAAAAGTACGGGACCGGTGCCACCAGAACCGACCGAGAGAGTTCTGCAAGTACTGCGAGTGTGGCCACCCTTTTACCCCGCTTCCAAATGAGCCAAACCCGCCTGTAACCATAATGAAGACCAGTTCAATTAAAAGTTCTACTGACTTTTTTTTTTTTTTTTTCTTTCTCCAGTTCAGCAAATACTTTGCTGGATTTCGTGACTATTTTTGTGCCCCATTTTTCACGAGGGGATAAATAGCACAGAAAGATTTCATCACGTGGTCACTTATGTTTACTTATAACATGCGTCTTGTTAGCGTGCACTCAATAATAAGGAGGTACATCTTCAATCACTCACAAACATGAAAAACACTTTGACTGAAAACGATGAGGTGAATAAAGGGTGCAACAAGTGGACGCTGCTGTTTAAGGTGGGATCCCTTTTTTCTGCGTTAATATCTTAGGTCTGTGTTGAACACACAAAGTGGAAATATACAGATGAGATCCACAAGGCAGTGAAACTTGCAGGATATCCCTTTGCTCCTCCAAATACCCCCATATTGTACATAAACAGGAGATGATGAGCCAAAGATAAACAGATCGTTTACACTTCTGCAGGCCTGATTTGACATCAGCTGTGTGAAGTTTGCCAGCGAGTTAGCTCGAGCCGGCATGTATTTGGAGGACTCCAGATGTGTATCAACAAATCTAATGTGCCCACTGAGTCCACAGCTCAGAGCAAAACTCACGGGTGCATCTGTTGTTGCCTTCCGGGTTCCTCATGCCAAAGTACCCCATGGGGCAGGAGGCGAGGCACACTCCTATCTGACGGATGTCATTGCGCTCCAGGAAGATGAAGAGCTTGGGCTTGCATTTAATGCAGCCGTTGTACTCCGAGCATCGGTCACAGCCTTTGGGGCAAGATGGTGGCCCCTCGGTGCTAACTGTGGAAACATAAACAGAGAGAGAGAGGAGCGGTCAGGTTGAGGTAGGCAACGGAGCAGCATGGTGTGCCTTCACATAAAAGCAGAAATTGTTTCCAGTCAGATATGAATTTTAATGAGGAAATAAAAAGGGCATTTGTCAACGTTCCGCCGGTGAGAACAACATCAGGGAACTTCAATATTTTGCTGGCGTCTCCGCAGTTTCAGCCATAAACCTGCCAGCACTTTATCACTACAACAAGGAGGGGTTAATGCTTGCAGCTTAATCTAACCAGGGGCCAGGCCAAACATCTTTGTTTGAACAGTTACTCACTGTTTACTTCAAGCTGCTTGCCGGAGATCCTTAACAGATTTTCATTTGGAGAAACCCAGGTAATTGGGGCTGACAGCCAACCAAGAGCCAGTCAGAATCAGTCAACTAACATCCCACAGGGCCTCCACTGGGGTCGGACAGATTTGATCTGAGTGTCAGAAAACTGCAATATTGGCTGAGAATCGAATGCTGCTAGTGATATAATGGTACCGAGCAGCAAAAATCTCGCGTGCACTTCCATTTCACTTCCTTGCAATCCATGACTCAGATATTAATCCAATTCGCTCATCTTCCAAAAACAAAAAAAAAAAGGCACACAACCAGTGATCTAAATCATTTCTAGGAAAAGAAACATTTGTGGGAGCCGTTCAGAGACAAAACCACAGTCATCGCAGTTGATTTACAGCCCTGCGCTGTATCAGCTCTAAATATACATTCTCTCACACACAGCAATCCATCTGCTGCCCTGCCTCCCAAAGATAAGGCGGGTGGTAAAAACGTTTAAAAGGGTTCTCCCATGAACAGATTACTCCATGTGTTACCTCAACTGCAGCAGTTATAGCCAGGTTTTAGTTCTCACTATCTTTAATAATAATAATAAAAAAAAGTAATAATGGCTCTAGGGAGTAAGTATCCATAGCAGAGGGGAGTTTATGAGTCTAAGAATAAGCAAATCTTGTGTTGTAAACTGTTTGTGACACGTGGTGGACTGGAATAGCGAGCGTCTGTGCAGTCTGAAGCATGACGAGCAACATGAGCTTCTCTCCTCTCTGATGGCTCCAGTTTGATCTCTGCGTGATGCTGAAATTCACACAAAGCTGACGGGAGGGACGACGGCTCCCCGCTGTCGCCAGCAATTTGCATTCCAGGGGGGAACGGTCGAAGGAAACGCTGAATCTGATGTTAAAGACGTGAGGGCTGCAAATCACAGGTGTAAAACTGCGGATCCCTTCCATATCTGGAGGGCAAAAGCTTCAGCTGACTGTGATGCTGTAGAGGGCGCTCATGTATATAGTGAGTGACCTAAATCCTCTCTGTCCTCATTACAATGACAAACTGTAACAGCATTTAAGGTCCTTGTGCACATACATATGAGTCAAAATATTCTATTTTTTCTGACACAAACAACCATCATAAACAGCGCTTCCTTTCCAGAATGTGTGATCTCAATAACACCACATCTGTTACTGTGGCCAGTCATGGTATTATATGAATTCTGGTTCACAGGGGTTGGGGTTGAGGCAGCCATTGGCTGAAAGCTCCTCGTGTGTAAAGGAAGAATTATTTCAAAGCTGACAGTAACACCAGCACTGAGGCTCTGAGGCCAGAGATATACTGCGTGTCAGCTTGAGCACCATCTTTGTGGTTGCGTGAGGTCAGAAAAATGCTTACAACAACACCGGCAGCACGGTCCAATTGAGAGCTTAGAGCTGTCAGGTGCTCATTTCATTATGTGCCCACAGAGCCAGACACAAAGAGAGTGATGGCTTTGAGGGCGAATCCATCAAAACCCCTTCTATAAACAGTCCTAATACCCATAAAAGTTTTACATAAACTGAGAGAGGCATAATCTTAAAAGGAGGAAGAAAGAAGAGCCATTCAGGGGAAACACTGAACCCAACGCAACCTGCCCAGGAAAAACAAATAAGAATGATGAGAAAATAAACAAAATGTTATCTTTGCTTTGCTTGTTAAATGTTTATAAGACGTCCACCACTGTGACTCAGACCCCAAAAACGAAAGGCAACAGTGCCGCAGGGGAAGAAAAAGGAGGTAAAAACAAGCTGAGAAAGAGAGAACTCACCCCGTCTCTGCCTTCTCGCCTTGGAGAGCTTGACAGCATCGCCGTGACCCATGGAGCTGAGGAAGACCATTGCCAGCGCCACCAGTCCCAGCTGCATAGTCCCTGTTGCCTTCGCGGCCACGCAGGGTCCCCCCCTGCGACCAGATGGATCAGGTGGGGGGGGCCCCTTCCTCTGTGGGACAGGTGAATCCCACTGCTGGTGGGACGGATGATATCTCCTCTCTCCTGTGGCACTGCTCTCTCTCTCTCTCTCTCTGCCTGTCTCTCCCTTTGCCCCCCCCCCACCCCCACCCCTGTTTCTCTGGATATCTCACTCTAGTGGCTGCTGCTTCCGCAAGTCTGTGTGGTGGAGGGTGATGCTGCGATTACAAGTCCAAACAAGCCCGAGGCACAACAAGCCATCACGCTGGTGGTAGCACTGGCAAAGGGAGTAGACGGAGCGGGTCTGTAGGATTTTGAAGGAGGGGGGGGGCGGGGGGGTGGGGGGGGTGGGTGTGAGGGGTTGTGCAGAAGATGAAGAGGAGGAGAGAATGGAGAGGAGATTGTTGAACTTCTGGTGGTTCAACCCATGAAGCTTGCGGTGGGCTTGCACGGAAGCAGGGAACCCGCTGTCAGAGGAGGGTGCGCTGTCAGTGAGCGTCTGAGTTCACAAGCATGTGTCTCATTAAAGATGCTCGGAGGAGGCACTAGAAACAAGGACTCGCCGATTGAAAAAAGACAGATGCAGCTTCTTGACTATGTGTTACAACACATCTGCTTGCACCAGGACCTGCTGAGGAGAAAAACAATGGAGGAAGGAATGATAGAAGGATGAGGAACAGGTTTAGGAGAAGAGAAACTAAACTAAGATTAAAGGAATACTTCAATGTTGTGGTTAATAGGCTTATTTGTGTTTGTTGAGAGTTAAATAAAAAGCTTGTTTCCGCTGTCATGTCCGTATGAGATGTATAAAGCTAACAGCCAACAGCTCGTTAACTTAGCTGAGCATAACGACTGGAAACAGACGGAAACAGCTAAGCTAGCTCTGTCCAAAATGACAAAATTGGCCAGCACCTTTAAAGCTCACTAATCAACACATTATATCTTATTTAATACAAAACTGAGCTGTTGCAGTTTCATGTGGGATTGCATCTCAAACAATATCTAATTTTTTTTCTCAAAGTTCCTGCTAGTCTCCTACATCTTTATAACAAGGCTTTGGAAGTCACTTCAACTTGTAGTTGTGAGCCTTTGCTTTGTATAGATTTAGCTTCAGAGTAGGGAAATGTCATTGCTATTGGACAGAGGCAGACTGGGTGTTTCCAGTCTTTATGCTAGCACATTTGTTACACACACAATGAGAATGGTATTAATCTTTTCATGTAACTCTCAGCAAGAGAGGAAATGTTGAACAATTACTTTGATATGTTATTCCAACAGACATCCAACAATATCAATGAGGCATCAACATATTTACATAATGAAACAAGTGACATTAAATTGTAACCCAATGCAACATGGATGTATTTTTTGGCCGACAATGCATTCATTAAAGTAATGATACATACTTTCAGTCCTTAACATCAGAAACCTCTGTAATCTGAATAACTAAGCTCATGAGTGGCTGATTCAAATCATCAGTCGCGGAACGAGGAAACTCAAAACCACAAACACTTTGGGGTCAAGGCATGTTAAGCTGTAATTACTTAAATGATGAATTGAGCATGTTTAACTTTAGAAAATACATTTAAGTCGACTCTCTCTCTGGGAGATACAGCACACGCAGACTGAAGGCCTTTGTCATATTTGGCGCTGAGATCTTTTTTAGATAGTGTCATGCGATGCCTATATTTACAGCTCTTGTGTGAAGAGGACACGCAGAACATGTGAGGATCTGAGCAATGGGAGGTCCTCCCTCGCAGCTCAATAAAGAAAAATAGGACCATATTTGGCTACTGAGTTGGTTGTGGCTCTGATTCACACTAAGGACAATGCCATTTGGTGCATCTAAACATTCCAGGAGGCAATATTACATTCTTTGTTGAAGTATAAATCAAAAGGGACAAAAATGATTTAAGATTTCACTATACTCCTTTTAGCTGTGTTAACCCAAATATGTTACTCTTACAAGTATAGATTGATTTCCATTCCCTGTGATAAGGATTAGAAGTTGTACTATTTTAGCAGTGAAATGAAGAAAAAGAGACTCTATAAGCACAGAAATGTATTATTATTGTGACACTTAAGCTAAATGGAGTATAGAGACGCTGGTAAGTGGGGGCGTCTGTCGAACGCTGGTGGTTCTGAATGAGTCACGTAAATAACAGAAAAACATAGATATACGACATTGCAGAAGTTTTCATCCTAAAAAACATTTTTTTAGAAAAGAGGGAGGTAGTTTTCGGGTCACTACAATTCCATAGCATAGCTGTACACCTAGCAGAGACATGGGTTCTTGTATCGTCTCCAAATTGGGAAACACTGCAGACTCTCTTCCCCCGCCACTACGTTTATTTACTTCTTAACAATAAATGACTAACAATGTCACTGACACCTCTCAGCTAAAGTCATATTTACAGGAAAGAGCCAACAGAGTGGCGCGGCCAGTCGTCCGCAGCACCTGTTGGTTACTTGAAAGAGTGATGAGTGGAGAATGGGACACGCTAAGTCTCTGGATCACTCGGAACACAACCTTTCCAGCACTGAGTAAGTCAGGACATGTGCCAGAGACTCTTTCATAACCCAGCACTCCCACGACTATGTGCAACCTGCCAAAAGCCCACCTAAGCCCATCCATATCTGCTGTCACACAGCATGGAGATAAGAGACAGAATTGGGCTGTTAACGTACTTAGAGAAATGATTGTTGTGGTCTTAGCCCAGCTGCGCTACAAGGCAGTTTTTTTTTCTTTTTTAATTCAAAAAAAAAAAAAAAAAGCCACATCACAAACATCTCACCAAGCAACCACTGCGGCACCTGTATGTTTTGAAAGTTTTGTCTCTGCTCCCTCATCCATTTAACCGTGAGTCTTTGCTCACCATCGGCCACATTCAGCTGAGCCCAATGAAACTAACCCCCGCTCATTAAATAGTCAGGAGATTAAATTGCCTCCTTTGTAAGTCCTAAGTTTGATCTATCAATTATTCAAGCACTGAAAGGGAGCTCCCACAATGGGAATTTATTGAACTTGAGAAGGTGCCACAACTCTGAGCTCAGAGTTACAAATGCAACCTGTCGATGAACTTTGTGCTTGTGACTGAACCTTAGCTTTTTGACATAAGAGCTGAATGGAAATAATCAACATGTGCAACATGTTAGAAAACCTCAATCGCAGACAAACTGAGAATATAAGGGAAAGACAGTAATAGCGGCATTTTCAGTGGTAACAAGTCTGAGACACAGAAGGCAACGAAAGAATTAAAAAAAGCCACAACCTTCGGAGATTTCATCGTGAGTTCTTATTGTCAGTTTCCTCACATGGGAATGACGAAAATGTTAGAGCCCACATTTCCCTGTTCCGCTCCAACATGTGGCACCGCAGTAACCTCAAAGCGAAATTATTTTTAAGTCACAACTGTGACATGGGCTCCAAAAGTGGAATTAGCAGTAAACTCTGATTTTTAAACAAGCACATTTTCCTCCCAAAATGTGCCTGCCTGTGTGCAGTGAAACAAAGCAACAGGAATTTGTGGTTGATTTCACCCAGTCACAGAGACTATTCATATTCAGTTTATTTTGATTTGTGAAATCCCTGATTTGGCTATCCAAGCCTTAAGCCCCGGTGGCGTGAGCCAACTTAGCTCACAACAAAAACAGTACAAGAAGAAGAACATAAAGAGATGATGCAACAGAAATGAAGGAATAGGGGAATGAGGTGTTGAGTGAGGTTATTGCAAGAAAAACAGCCAGAGTTGTCGTCATCATCCTTAGGCATGTGCCCATTCTTTCAATGCCTTTTTAATCTAAATGTGTAGCTGATAAGTAGCCTCCCCGGCTCGGCTATCTGCAGAGTGTGGAGAAACACTTGGCTGCACCATCAGCACCCACAGAAGTCTGAACCATTTTGGTAATCATTTCCTCTGCTCTGCGGCATTAAGAGTTCAGGCAGTGAGAGGTCAAATGTGCAGCAGTTGAAAGATACTCGACACTCGGAGTAGAGAAGAGCATCATCGGCCTTTTCCTCCAATCAAACTGCTACTCTCCCTTTACTACTCTTTTTACATGTAGGACTAAAGCCTGCATAGCTCCAGCAGTTGAGTGATCTTTTAGGGCTCTGTTGAGCACAGTTCGGCTTTTGTCTTGCAGACTCGCACACCATGCTGGATTACAGCTGTTTGCGTTGCACCACTCTTCAGGGAGAAGCAAAATCAGATGCAGATTCCCACCTGTCCGCAGGCCAGCATCTCTGCTGTCACGTCACCGACCTATTGTTTTTCTAAATCCCTCCCTGTCTGCCTGTCATTTTGAAACTGAGAAGGCTAACATTTATGTAGCTCCAGAGCATGTCAAGGAGCTAGTGGTGTGTGTTTGTGTATGTGTTTATGAAGGGATGTCATTGTAATCCTAGTGCCTAAAAAAATAGCTATATTTAACTCTATCTATCCACTCGAAAGTTTATTTTAGTCAATAAATGTGATATGCCAAAATTAAATCTCAGCATCATAACACAATTTGAAAAGGTATGTCACTAAAAAGTACATCAGGACTCATGTTGGCTGCAAATAGATCACTTGGAGTCTCACCTTTAAATCTTTAAACAGGAAAAATATTAGCTATTGATTGCAAAATAAAATCAATCAGGGTCGTCACGGACATGCATATAATCGTAATGATAATAATAATGATGAGATAAGTGAGATACGTTTTTAAAAAATATTCCTATTTGTTTTAAGTACAAGGAAGAAATAAAACCATAAAAAACAAGTATGTCTTGATTCTTTATAACAAAGTTTAACCCCAAAATAAGATATGTACTCATGGAAATCAAATCTAAATCTAACCGGAGCTTTGAATCAGTTAGTCATTCTAATAGTAAAATGTGAAATAAGAAATCAACCCACCTGTATATCGGGGTCCCCGGATAATGCTGTTCATTGAGCGGTCCGGACTCAATTTCCTTTTTTATAGGGAAAATCCGTTACTTGTTTGGTCACAAAGAACTCCTCCTACAGGATACCCCCATGCAACCTTTCTCTATCACCACTTAAAAAGACATATGATTTCATTTCTTTCACATCTGTCACAATTTCGAGGCAACTTCTCAGCAGGCTGTGTAGAGGATGCACAAAACAGAAAGTGTGCATTGGATTAAAAATGAATTCCTCCAGTAAAAGATTATATGCATAAAAAAATACATATCCCGACGACTTTAGTCACTCAGACTTTTTTATTTCGTCTCCTTAAGTCGGGACGCGTGTTTGCACTGAAGCTCCCGCGAGTTGCGCTTTTTAAATCCACTTTGGAGCGTCGAACTGCATCCAACTCAAGGCAAGTAGTTACAAAGCCGTGATATTTGCATCCAAACCCCAGCACTGCCAGCGGGCATTACAGGCCCCACCCCTCAAATTCTCACTGAGAGATGAAAAACCTGCGGTGGACTCGTGTAAGCGTTGCTGTTAAACAACTAATATTGTTTGCAAAGTCACCTCTGTTCTCTCGTTTCATGTGATTAGTCGCAGATTGTTCTGCTTCTACTGGGCCTTCATCCTGGGCTCGAAACCTAAACAGAGCACAAATAGAACAAAGTAAAGCCACTAAAAATAGATGCCTTTGAATTTCATTATTTCATGCCTGCATGAGACAAACACAGATGAGCCTCTAAATGACCTTCAGCACCTCTAAGTCAATTCTATCTATCTTTTTTTTAATTTCTCATATGTAAGGTAAGAGTCTTCTGCTTTAAGAATAGACAAAAAAGAAAATAATAATAATAACCTGACAACACCAGAGCTGGACTCTTTATTTAATTTATACAACTTTTATTT
>JBCAUF010000343.1:21351956-21364977 GCA_038406115.1 Haemulon aurolineatum
GGAAATTGAAATCATTTAAATATCAAACAAAAAAAATCACAGTCCTTCAGCACTGTAGCTCATGTTTACATATGATGGGCATATATTTCCACATACAGTAAGTATTGAATATCAGAAAAGTCTCCATTTCCTTCTTATCCAACAGGGGGCCATAAACAACAGTTCTTGGAGATCATGCAGGGCAGCATTCTTTGTTTTGCGACTGTGACATTTATCAACAATGTTACGATGAGAAGGACTACTGGATAAACACCAGCCACATTCAGCTATACTTATCCCACTGAAGGATTTATCATGAGAATTAAGTTACAGTGCGGGCTGTTTGTTTTCATGTCTGGTCGCCAAGAAATAAACAGAGCCTGAACACTGAACATAGCACATCATCACTTTGTCTTTATGATGGCCTGTGATGTAGTTTGACATCAGCCATCAAAGAAAAACACAGATGAAAACTGTGGCTCGAATGTGAACCGAGTTAATCGAGCATGAAGATTGAGTTTGATGCAGGTTATGTTTCAGTTGCTCATTAATCAGTCATTCTTCAGCAAAAAAGAAGACACACCTGGCTAAATGAGTCTACCAACCCTTAATATGTATTGATAAGCCATAGTGTTTTTGTAGAAATACAAAATTAATGAATGCAGAGACTTCTACTGGAGCAGCAGAAATAATCTCACCATACACGACTTGTAGGGTAATGCTACTGTTTTTATATCAAGAGAGTAAATGACAAGTGGCACTTCTGAACTGGCCACTTGGACTTCACTCTTAAAGCAATTCTGAGTCACTTTGACTGCCCGTTAAGTCATGAAGACATCCTCTGCCTGCCAAGTGACAGCCCAGGGGAGCCCTAAAACAGAGCCAGACAGTCTTTTTGTATCAGTTGTAAGATGCTTATGCATGCAAATATTGCAAAGTCGACTTTATTGAGGTCATAATTTCTGCCGTGGCCTAAAAGCCAAGGGTAGTTATGGGCAATCTAATACCTCGGGGTAGACTGCAGAGCAGCCAGTTTAAAGAGAGACCCGGGGATTGATGATGACTAATGATAGGTTTATGACTCCAGCATTGTGACTGTGCAGAACAGTGAGAATGTCAGAAAAAGATATACAGATGTTCATCATATCCATCATCCAAAAATGAAAATAATACCACTGTCCCCACAAAAAATATAAATCAAAAAGAGCCGATTTTAAGACCATATAATATGTTGTAATCATCCATCATTTAAACTACACATCATACAGTTTTTAAACTAAACAAAATACATGACAGGTTTGGATTTCCCTCCCCGGCCTAAAGATCATCGATCATGCATTTCTCACCCATAAAAGGGAATGATAATGGTGTCATATTTCGTACATAAGAAATGTTCATTTGCGTCTGAAACACGTATAACCTTGAGGTGATATTCTTGACTATTCCTGCTTTCCGCAAATGTCTCTTTTGCTCCGTTCATGATGTTTCTGCAAAGCACTCTGTGCTAAATAGCTTCATGTCAAAACCTTTAATCAACTCCATCCACAAATATATCAAGTGATATGTATAATTTATGGGCTATAGATAAGTTGGTGGTAAAACAGATAATCAACTGAAAACACAACTCTAATCATATTGACATGAGGAATTAAGTAAGTAAAACAATGCTACAACAGTGCCCAACCAAAAAAATCACTCTTAACCAAACGTTTTTTTAAAATGTTTTTTGTTTTCTTTTTTGGATTGTGGTCGTTTGATTGGCTTTGATCTCAAAGCTACTATTTCTTCCGACACATATGCTGTTTCTTCCGACACATATTTTCATACCCTGCGAAAAGTCAATCTGTCTAAATATTGGCAATTATTGCAAGAAGTGTCAGGCGTAAATGGTTCCGTTAACCAGTGTTTTTAGATATCTGTGTGTATCATGCTGTGCTGTAACGTGTCACAAACTCCTCGTCCAACAGCTCCTTACCACATTCAGTTCTCTCCTAATGCCTTGACAAAACCACAGCTGAGGCTTGCTCCAAAGTCAGTTATCTCCCCAGTCATCTGTGCAGAAATCCTCATGACCCCGGGCTGTTATGTCCAGAGCACACGCAAGCTGCAGCTCACTCACAATACACACATCACACATCGTTTGAATGTTGACATGCATCAAGATAAGATACTGTAAGAAACTGTCTGAATGAGGCATTGGTGATGACAAACTGAAGTATCACAACAGCAACAAAAGCATTAATGTTGCCGTTAAGACAGAAAAACCAAGAAAAGACTGACTGGCAAGAAACTCTAACTTGAGTGAGGTACAGTGTGTTCTTTCAGATGCATTATACTATCAATATCACCAGCCTTTCATCACCATTTCATTCTCTTGGCAGCTTGAATCAAATGTAGTACATACATAGAGCAACCAGTACATCCTGTCACTAACTGCCGTATTTCATCAAAACAGCCTAGATGAAATTAAAATCTCACACGGGATAGTTTTCCCTATTTCTAAAGAATAAACCCAACCAACCACAGTTTTGGCTGTATCTTTACCGGTGTTTGTTGCAAATAAAGTCATGTAGGAAGCACCAGGCTCAGACACGCAGCCTTGTCATTTTCACAAACACTCACACTGTGTTGATGAGTATGTAGCTTGGTTTTCGACAGTAATGCCACAGCACAACTACCAGACTGGATTGATATTGTAAGATATTTTTGAGACTAAATTATGAAATGATGTGCTGTTGATTGAGTTAAGTCTGACAGACTCAATTACCGGTAAATTAGTGACTAAGTGGATGCTTGTTCAAATATTTCCGTCTCTGCTGGTTATTCTTTGCAATACAAGAAACCCACAAAATCCAAAAAGTAAGAGCTTTAAGTCATAACTGACTAATTCGATTACCTCAAGATACATTTATCACTGAAGGGGCTCTAACGAGTCTGAGACAACAATCAAAGGATTCAGAACAAAAGCAGAATTTGACAAAAGAAGAAAAATGGTGTTTGGAGCTCTGTCTATGTCTCCGGGCAAGTATAACCACTTTATTGGCCTGTCAGAAGTACTAAAATGATCACTGGGTTCAGGATTTTCTGTGTTTGACAAACAGCAGAAAACTTTGATCATGGAATTTCAAAATAAGAGGGATAATTACTGCTGTGCAGCCCCATTGTAACTTTATAAGTAAACAAAGAAAGATATCCTGGACTGTTTTTGCTTGTTGTTTATTGTATGACCAGTCTTCTTGTCTACTCTGTCCTGGTGAAGTGCAGACACAATAATCCCTGGGAGAGCACAAACCATTTCTGCCATGTTGTTGATAGATTGGTGGTTCCATGTTTTGACCCTAGATCTACGAACACAGCTTGAGACCGCAAACAAGACTTCTTCAGGGATGTTGGGTTTCGCTGAAAATTTGCATGTACCAAGAGAATGATATGTGTTCAAGGCATGAATTCGGTTCATACATCCGAGGTGTCATGACTCTGTATTTCTTCACTCTCCCTGTTATTTTACATGCACATTTTGATCCCAGATGGGCTCTCTCAGGTAATATATAGATGAGCAACACAAAGCACATCATGTGAGAAGTGGACAAGTGTTTAACATCAACATTAATAAGGCATACACATATACTTATATTGTTGTTGTGCCTTAAAGCTAAGGTAGGTGTTTCCCAATAGCCATCAATAAATCTGTCTGGGAAAAAACCCCCAAAAATACAGCAAGTTTCCCAGCACCTCCTCATGTGATGGTGTAGAGGGTCCTCTTCTTGAAGAAAGTGTTCCCTTAGGCCACTCGATATTCACATCCAGCACATACTGTGTGTTTCTGTAAACAATGGATACACTGAATTGCTATATACTTCAGTGTCATATTAATAATGTGTACGACTCATATCACAGTCAAAGTGGCTTAGTTCAAAAAATCTACATGAGCGCAGTCTCTCATTTGGAGGAGGAGGATGTGTGGTAGTTTGATCGTTGGATGGCAGAAAGTTATAAAAGCAGTAGAGAGACCACCCTTAGACCACGGTTCACTTCCTGTTTCAACTGACAAAACCCAGTATTTTTAGTAATATGTCGGGACATTTTGCTGCCATTTTTCTGTCAACAAAAATTTTAACCCAAACCATGATCTTATTTTTCAGTCGTACCAAGAAGTTTTTGTGCCTAAACGTAACCAGATTTTAACTGCAGCATTGTCACAACATAAAATTGAATTGTAGAGATTCAGAATATTCGTAGCTCTGTGGTTTGCAAAAATGTACAGCGCCAACATTTTATTCTGGCGATTGGGTTGCATGTGAAACAAATACCTTGGATAGAAAGGATGAAATATTCTTGAGAATTTATGGCTCACGGGTATATGAAAAAGAGAAAAGAAGGAAGAAAAAGGGGAAAAACAGTGCCATTTCCAGTGTTTTTTAAAATTAGTGGTTATGGAGTAGCGGCGGTGTGGGGGCGTAAATATTGTTTAATTGTGACTGGCTCAATGGGGTGACTGCATCATTTGTTTGGAGACGAATTGTTTACTTACTGCATCATCAAACTGATGACTGCCCCAGTCATATTTAAAAATGTATAAATAAAGTATTTGTAAAATGCAATATTTTGTGTATGGTTAGGTCTTTGGTTTCGAAAATAATTCTCCAGTTGAACCTCAATCTTTACTGTAACTGTGCTGCTCCTGAAACCCCATCAAAGCCTTGTTTACTAAAGAAGGGAACTCTTCCATTTTTTGGCCCTGCAATACATTCATTGCCATCTGAATAGTCATAAACATCATGTGCACAGCAATTTATCACACCAATTTATTCAACATCAACATTATGATTGAGAGCACTTAAATAAAAACCATCCTGTCAAGTGAATAGAAGATGTATGTGTAGCTCAAATGTTATGGGAAGCATTTTCTTTGAAACTCTTCCCACTACTTGAAAATAAAGATTGATCACATTTGAAACAACGTGCCCAGAGAGTTAGCTGCTGCCAACATGTGTTTGCCATATTGGTCCTCAAATGAGCAACCGGAATATCACCTTATTTTTATACACGCGAGGCATGTGGTTACTTTGAAAGGATGTGCAGTGCCAATCACTCCTTGCTCTTTACAAGATAGCTACAGTACATACCAAAACCAATGTTGAAATGATTAAATCTACAACAAAGTCCACCTTCACTGTTACCTCAGTGAAGAAATGTCAAATTCATAGGCAGCAGTTTTGAATAATAACAATCCAGATTTATCACAGCTGACATACTTGTCACTAATTAAATACAAAGAGGGCAGACTCAAGAGTTATAATACAAAATGTAATGGATGCTTTTTCATTTAGAAAAAGAAAAAAAAATGTCTAGGAAGTAACAGCCTCATATTTCAAAAGAGAAATCTTATTCATTTATTTTAAATTCCCCTCTGGAACATCTTCTTGGATGACACATAAACATTTTGTGTTATTCTCAGACAATTTGAAACAGGTGAGGTGCATGCTCTAAGATTTCAACTGAGAGAAAAGTCCCAAAGTAAACAAATTTAATTTACTCACTACAAAGGATTCTAAATACTCAAGTGCAACTTGATCTCAGTGCGTATGATTTGAATTACGGTAAAGATAAGTTTTATTTTCAGGGTATCAGCCAATGTTAGCTCAGACCAGGTGAAAGACAGTCTCATGTCATGAAGATTTCAGGCATAATATCATTGAACCAGGGAGTGAAAGAGGCCTGCAACTGTGTGAGGCAAAGAGCTCGACTGCAACAGATGTTTGGAGGATCCAGATGTGAAACTTAACATTGTAAGTGAAGTGTTCATATACTGTTGTTGGAAACTCATAAGCTGTAAGTCATAAAAGACTTTCATGACATCCGATCCTATTTTCAGCAGCAGCCAAACAATGTATTTGCATTTTGTAACTGCCTTTTCATTTTTCAGCGTTACTGGCGGAGTTTTCCCATCATGCGCAGGACTCACATTGCATACCGATGGACTAAGAATTCACAAAAAAACAATTTAAGTCTTCCCTTATGAAACAATGTGATGCAACGAATATTTTCAGCCCACAGTTTGTGTGGGTGGCTGTAAACAGATACCTCTTCTTATGTGGCCTTTCTGACAGAGAAAAGAGTAACGTAATACCAGGCTGAAAAGCTGTGCTACGCTGCCCTTTCTGAAAGTTTCAAGTCGGTTTCACCTACAACAACGCAGCATCGCTCATCACTAATAGATGTGTTTGGGTGTGATCAGGGGTGCTCACTTTTGCACCCGCAAACACAAAACAGTGAAGTAACTGTTTCCTGACCCGAGAGACATTTCGATATCACTGCAGCAGGATAAGTTTAACCACTGGAGGTGAGAAGAAACAATATTTTCAGTGTGTTATGTTACATTTTACTTTTGGGAAGTATATAGCTCACTTTGTTTTTTTGTTTTGTTTTGCTTTTATAATGTTTCTGTTTTTATGTTTTCCAATTGTACGTATAATTTCTGTTGGACACCAGGAAGAATAGCTGTGGTTTTGCTGTAGCTAATGGGGATCTTAATAAACAAAACTAAACTTCTCTTTAAGGTGTGTTTGCTTTTCCTCGTGGCCAATATGAATATTCCTTCATGCTGAACTGTGTGACATTTATTATTAAAACACACTTTGTATGACCAACTGTAACCACATGTGTTGGCAAATCAATCAAGACAGAACTGTTAAGGATTTAAAGCTGCACTAATAATTTTAATTGGTCAGAGGAGCAATGTTTGGGGAGAAGTGAACTACATGTAATCAAACCAGTAGTTTAACTAAATTTTGCAGTATAGTTTGCTGGTAGTTCAACAACATTCATATGTTTAAGTAATTTTTTGGCCATTTTTTTAAAATCAGAAATTTGTTAATTAGTCAGAAAGCTATGCTTACATGTAGCTTTACTAACACTGCAAAAGAGTAATGAAAGAGCGCAAAGGGCTTGTTTATAGTGACAAATCCACAGAGAATTCTGATCCAACTCTACAATTTTACGCAGCTCTATGGACCACTATGTTGTCTTTAAGCTCATGATAATGATGCTCCATGTCTGCTGCGTTTGTGAATTGGCAACTGCTTACTATACATTCACCATAAATCATAAGCTTTATAAAGTGACAATATGGCAATGTTTAATTTACAGCATGTTCTGCTGCCTTCAAATGGCCAAAACGTAATAATAAATAAGTAATGCAGCTTAAGGGAAGGAACCCAAGGTAATCTCATACCTGCCTTACATAAACCTTTTCTCAAAGCAATGAGCCAGTTGACAGTCTACTTGCATTTATAACAGAGAAGTACAGAGTGAAGTTGTGTGAGCTCGAACTTTTATTTGACTGACACGTCCAAAGCAAAGGCAAAGGTATTTTAAGGTGAGCGTGGTCATGGAGGTCAATGCCATAAACCTGCGGTTGTGTTCTGGCAGGTGCACAAGAGGATGATCTATATTAGCCAGTGGAACATAAAACAATAGCTCTCAGGGATTTTATGCAAAATTGATGAAGGCACAGCTAATCGCCAGTTAACATTTACTCCATTGATCATAAAAAGAAACATGTGAACGGACAAGTTGGCTGCTGGCTGTTGCCGAGATTCCAGACAGCCTCATCACTAAATCTTCTTTCATTTTCATACCCTCCAGAAACCAGCTTGAGACAATCCTCTGAGGCTTTCTTTAATGAATATGTTTATTTTATTTTATACTTTCCCGTTATTCCTCTGTCTCCACTGTCGGTAGAGATATCAAGTCTGCATCTATCGATATGTGGCCCACGAGTGACAACCGCTCCAAATGAAATCAGCCAACATTTGGTCAAATTTTACAGTCCAATCCCACTTAACCATAAAACAAATATGTAAGATGAAACATGAGCCTTTAATAGCCATATTGGATGAGGTTCTAATATCTCTGCAGTGTCAACAAATGCTGGTTCAGTCTCCCTCCATGTTTAATTGTGATGGATTTTACAGCGGATCAGACTCGGAATGCTAACATCTGTTAGGTCTGTCAGGAGGAAGACTGATTTGATCCAATAATTTTTAGATAGACGTCACTTCAAGTTGATTGCAGGCAGAACCAGATATTGGTTTTCCCTTATCCGTGCTGTTAAACATGTGCTCAATATAAAAATAAATAAAAGAACATTCAAAGGTGGAAATGATCGTTTTCTGTCATGGTTCATTCAGTTTATTTTTGGAGCATCCAAACGATCGGACAAACTTGCAAGTTTGATTTTCATTTTGTCCTATTCAGTGTAAATCCTAATTGTATTTCTCTGTGCCACTAGAAAATACAGCTCTCAAGTTTGATGGTTTTTCACATCTCAGTTCTACAAGTACACGCTAGAAAAATTTAATGATGGTAAACAAAAGTGTGATATCACCTCAGCCCATTAATCCTATTCAAAGGCGTAAAGAATTCTCATATCTGTGACAAGGTGTGCTGTCTGAATAAACAGCTAATGCCTTCACTGCAAAAAACCAATTCTGATGTAGCAACAAAAAATGAAATAAAATAAGACCATATAAGCAAGAATATAATAGTTAAAATGAACTCACACAACATATAATGTTATTTTAAAAAACAAACAAATGCTGTTTCACGGGCTGTCTTTTTCTCTCAAATCATAATAATCACAAAAAGAATATAATTTGTATCAATAACCATTCTCATAATTCAGTGAACTGGTTTTCATAGAAAATGTCATAAATAATATCTTTGCCTAGACACATGATTGGCTCCAATGAGAACTGTTGGATAGAGGTCATGCCAAACACTATTGTTTCTTGATGTACCACAAATGGTGTGTCATGACAAAATGTTCCCCCTGTTAGATATTCCCTAACTTGTTGCCCGGATAAAAATAAATTAATTGGCCGATTTCACACACACATGGATAAAGTCTGGTCTGAGGGATGACTCCAACAACTATGAGCCCCGCAGCTGATAAGAATTTGTAATGACATATAATTTACAGTACTTTCTGACGAATCCAGAATCCAGATGCTATGCAGGAAGACATCAACATGATTGTTTTATTTAATGATGTGTAAATAATATGTCTGATAAAACCTGTATTTTGTTAAGTGGTGCACTATAAACTGAGGGGCACATTAGGAGATGATAAGGCTATATATCTCAAGTTTAGTTTTCATAAGACCTCTATTTAATTTTTACTCCACATTTTCTGCCTCTGCTCCCTCATTCTCTCTTCTGCGCTCTCTCATCCCCTTTCTCTGCGTGGTGCATGAATTACACAGCTCCAGTCATGCTTCTTCTCTCTGACCGATATTGTTTATGTTTCACTCGACCGTGATTCGCCTCCCACAGATGTTCTGGAACTGTCCAGGGTGTTAATCACAAGTAACGTCCTCCGTGGTGTAAAAGAGCCTGGCGTTATTTCAACCTTCCCCAAACGTCTCTATAAGGCTGGTGTGTTTTTCTCATCCAGGGGCTAATGAGTTCATTAACACTTGAAACTGAAATGGGGGCCATTCCAGTTGAGACAGAAGATTGAGCAATGCATATACTAAATATATGTTAGACATCATTTTTCTGCATGGTTTTAGTTGCAAAAAACTAGATCTTGCCAGTGTGCATGACTGGGATTTCAATTCATATTTACTATTTAAATTTCCTCAAATAATATTAACAATTGTTGTGTTTTGTCTCTTACTGTCATAGCCCTTATTGCTGAAATTTTAAACTTTTTTTTAAATTTCATCTCAAGATCATGATTGTATAGTTTGTGTCTGAAATTCAATTATCATGGGCAATTCACTCAAACTTACAAGGCAAGCAGAAGACATACAATACCCACAGCCAGTGTCATGAGTTGTCATGTCCCTTTCCTGTCACACTACAGTGAAAATGGTCCGTTAGATACAGAAACTTGGATGTCGCAATTGCTCTACTTCTGTCCATTAAAAAAAACTGAAATAAATGTACAAATTAAACTTCAGGGTTTAGTTACCCTCTTCAGTGCAACTGGACCAAAAGTCGTCTCCACCATTACAGACAATATTATTCAAACAAGCTGCAGTCAAACCGAATTAAATTCAGTAAAGCGTAGTGAAAATCCCCATGTTCTCAAAAATACCCATTTTAGGCTGCCTAACTATGGGAGACAGAATATTTTCCTTTGATGTACACCCGTAAAAGGCATGTCATGTTGGGTTTGAATATTTCATTCAAAAATAAGCAACAAATTTAAAGTAAGAGTTGGAACAAGCAAATGCATAACATATCATTGTGTCTCAGTCAAGCTGTGCTGTGTTAATGTTGTGCCACTCATCAAAGAGCACATTTGGCCTGTAGCTCTGACATTAAATGAGAAACATCCAAATAAATTATCTTATTTTCAGTGTTTAGAGCTCCATAATTGGCTTATAGAATTAGTCAGTTGAAAGACATGAACAGCTGTGAGATTTGTGTAGAACTACTGCCTTAAAAACACTGCTACACTCGCAACAGACAAGAAAACAACCATAAACCAGAGTGAAAAGGTTTTATCCAAACTCCCTGATGGCATGGCCTGATGATGTCAGCGCAAAGACATCAGATTGCCTTGCGTGACTTTACAAAATTGCCGTCAGTTATGCAACCCACACCCCTCCGTTAGCTTGAACGACAACCAGAAGCCACAGGTCTGATGCTCGCCATGGTTCTGTGAGCCATGCCTGGAAAGCCGTTCTCATTAGGGTTGAACTGTGATTTAGGGAACATTGAGGACAGACGTCATGAATGTGGGAAATGTGGTAATACCCCCTAGCACTGTGCAGGCAACAGAAGGCTAAATAGATCTGTAGAGACATGCAGTTTTAAATTCCTGTACAATCAATGTTTTTTGTAAGGAGTCCTTTCCAACAGTTAGCTCAATCAATAGTACCAGATGTAGCAGGATGTCCCTTATTAATTCATTTGAACCAGAAAAGAGACAAACTTTTGAAGGAATCGGGATACATTACAGCAATGATTATACTTGATTCAAGACTTAATCTAGCGTTTAACGATATGTGGATGCTGATCTTCAGATGATACCAAAAACATCTGATGTACCAGCTGCAGGAAAGAGAACACAGACATTTTTACCTTCCTGATGCAGTAGGTGTTGACTTGTCATTGTCTGGACATGCTCAGATTTTATGTGATACTTAAGTGGCAAGTGAAAATTAGTTGGGCTATTTCACAGCCATTACTGCAGTTTATTGCCCACAGCATAAATCATAGCAACATGCGTCTGTTGGCTGTAGTGCATGTCTTGCACATATCCGCCTATCATCAAATTGTAAAAACTGTTGACACTCAATAACTCTTTTTTTTTTATAGCAAAGCATGTCAGTGGAACAAATGCATCTGCAGTCATTTAAAAGCTTCAGCTTCTTACATATTGTCAATGTCTTTGTCATGATTAAAAATTGCCCAATAGCACCTTCGGAGAGAACATGCAGCGTGCCCTGAAACGTTCACATTCAGAAGAAAGAATACAGACGCCGGGACAGCTGCTACTGAATTACTCACCAGAATTATGTAGCTACCATTCACTTGGCTGTATCCTCACATGCCCTCCATTTCAAGAGTGACCCTATCCGTCAATAGAGTGGGAATCCCCCTACACTTTGTTTAAACCCCCATAAAATAAGGAAGTGGAGAGTGAGCAGCATGATAGAAAATCACTTGTGTCAGCGGCCTTGAGTTCATTTAAGCCTTGGCAGGGGACACTGTTGGTGTTCCCTACTGGAGTAGAAGCTTATCGTTATCTTTGAACAAGAAATATTTCATCCTGAAACACTTGAGTCTTGATTTCTCTCTTCAGTACCAGCTTTTGGGGTGATCTTTCCAGTTCTGACATCCACAATTTACATTTTGTCAAGATATTAATCGTTAATTCAATGAAAATTGTATTTTTTGATTTTCAGATGTTTCTTCAGACTCAGAGTAGAGAAACCGAAGCAAAGTCTGTCTGATGCAATCTCTGAGGCCACACATTAACAACAGTACAATATGACTCACAGAGATAACCATAACATTAAAAAAATGGGTAATGTCATCTTTTAAGTTGTTTATTGAAGCTGACATGAGATGATTGGTGAGTGGCTAGTTTTTGCCAGAACACAATGTGTTCCATCATCATCTGGCATTAAACAACTCTCAGGAAAAAATATTTTGGACATGAATTGTTATCTTTATTTCTAAAAGGGACAGAATAATATACTGGTGAAAATGTATATTTTTTAGCCTTGCCAGGGCTGTCACTTTAAGTATAGCAATGTCAATCTGTCAATCATTTGGTCAGTTGGTCCAGTCTTTCTTTAGTCAATTTCCATGAAAGTTTGCTAAGATATTCATGATCCCCAAACCCTAATTACTTTACTTTTTCCTGACTTTTCATCTTTTTCCTTCGGCGGTGTAAAGTTTTCGCTTCCAGTGAAAAATCTCAAAATCTACAAGACCGTTTGGCACCACATTTTGTACACATGTTAATAGTTCCCACATGAGGTAATCCTCTGACTTTGGGGATCCCCTGGCATTTCATCTGGTGCCACCATGTTGACATTTCTGGTTCAAAGTGAAACCAACATCTCAACAAATATTGGATGAATTGGAATTTGGTACAAACATTCATGCCCCCCATCTCGCTGAATTGTAATAACTTTGATGATCGCCTGACTTTTCATCTAGCACCATCATCTGGTGAAAAATTTTATTTGTCCAATACTTTGATTTATAGCCAACTACCCTAAAAACAAATGACATTCCCACTAGCTTCACCTGTACTTGGTGTTTAGTGTTGATTTGCAAATGTAAGCATATCAACAAGCTAAATTAATCTGGTGACTATGGTAAACATTATACACTACCTGCTAAACATCAGCATTTGATCTCAAGTTTTACCCTCATGCACTACTGTTTCTAAACAGCCTCATAATTGTCAGTGTTGCAATAGACTCAAAGGCCAATTCATAAAAGCAAACAATTTATAAATATTTGTCTCACTGTTTTGTTATTTATGTTTTCTTTAAGGAAGCATTTACAT
>JBCAUF010000343.1:21365077-21382960 GCA_038406115.1 Haemulon aurolineatum
TTCATAAAAGCAAACAATTTATAAATATTTGTCTCACTGTTTTGTTATTTATGTTTTCTTTAAGGAAGCATTTACATGAATTTTTTTTTCTTTTCTGGGCTGTATGTCAAGCCTCTAGATCCTCTGGAATGAGTTTTGGGCTGATTGACTCTTTGGGCCGAATACAAACAGTGTAATATTTCTTAATTTCTAAACTCAGCTGTTAATAATAGGAAACACTTCCCATTTTCATGCTTTGTTTGATAATGTAGTGATGAGGGATGAATAATAGCGATGCGGAAACAATTCATGCTCATGAAGCAAAGCATCCTGCACTTTGTTGACGGGAGCTCTGACTCACACTAATTCATTTTTCAGATATGGGGTGTAAACCTAAATTTGAGTGAAATTGCTCTTCTACTGTGGAGTAATTTTAGCCTTCCTGCCTTTTCTATTGTTTTCTGTGCCCACTGATCATCACTGATAACATACTGGGTTGCATGGTCAAACTGTTTCAGATTTTCTGAATGGGATTAAGACATGATGGTATTTCAATCGTTCAGCAGTGGTTCGGCTTTGTTTAGCCGAACTTCAGAAAATGCTTCTCAAAATCACAGCTACAATCAGTCATACCAAATAGCACAAATGCCTGTTAAACCAGCATAGCACTCTTTATACACCATGAAATTGTATTTTTCTTTCTTGTATTAACATAATGCAGTAAGTACCCTGTCAAGTTTCCAATCCTATGTTTTCTTTCTGTGGTGAAGGAATGCATTTCACGACCTCTAAATTGCACTAAAATGTCCCTAAAGGTACTTTTGTCTCACTTTGCAACCCAAGTGGAAACAAGTTTCTTATTCTATGCTTGATGTAGCGAAGACGTCTTTGAACAGGTCTGAAAACAGCGCAATGCAATTTACCTGCCTGCTGCATACACTTGACAACTTGTTAGGATTGGAAAGGCCATTGAAAACACACTCCAAAATAAACACATTTTTGTAAGTTAAGTCCTTTTGCTTGCTTGAGCCAGGAACAGATGTCCGATCTGGCTGATGAATCAGAACCATCTGAAACAACCTTTTCAGTTTTAGTTCAATAAATATACCTTTCAACACATTTACAAGAAAAACATGTGGAGTCACAAAACGGACTTTGCTTTTGTGGTACCTGTAACCTGCAGAGTTATTATGGAGTGAATTGCTCATCTATTCATAAATATTTCAATTGTCAATATTATCTTTTACCAATCTCCACAGAACTTTTTTGTATTATATGTCCATAATTGTGAAAGACATTTCTGAAGATCCCAAATGACACCGTTACAGAAAACATGGTTGTAATAGCACTTTTACATGACTGTCTCGCCAATATTTAAGCAAGAACAGAACTTTGAGAGTGGTAGCGGTGTCTCCTCAGGCAACAGAGAAGAGAAGAGAACCCTTGTTCTCCCTCTTCAGAGCTGCTGTCGTGCCATCTCTCTGTTGAACAGGTGTCAGACATGTCAAACCAACATTGTTGTCCTCTATGTGTATTTTGTGTCTATGGTGTAAAGACAATGTTTGGAGATCAGACCAGGCACTTGACATCTACTGCTTTGTTGTACAGCCGGAGAAGGGATTCAGCATGTTTAAGGCCTGACTGATGACAGAGTAATCTCTTTTTTTTATTAGTGTATATATATAATGAATACAGTCTTAATAAAGCAGATGGGTCAAGTGCTACAAGACTCGTGTCACATTAGGAGCAGCATGATTTATTTTCATTGAAAAGCAACGACTACCAGCTGTACATTTGAAAGAGTTATGCATGTGTGTGCGTTTTGAGAAAAAAATAAATCATCTCTACGCTGCAGGCTCACTCTTTGAACATGCACGTGTCTCCTTCTCAAAAGACGTTTGGTAGCAGAAGTCATTAATGGGACTTGTTCCCCATCTGTACAAGTAAAACATAAGATGAGCTGCGTGTTGGGAATCTGAATGTGCTAGTGATTTAGCATGTCACTGAGCAGTAAACACTGTGTTCAAAACCACATGACCCCCGACTGCTCAGAAATCAGAACCGATCACACATCTTCTGCAGACATATGGACCCCCAATGGCCCTTTCATAAACACGCCACATTTGTCCTAACAACTCCTAATTGACCCTCAAAGAATGACTTTGATTTGATTTATATGTGAGTATGTAAGTACGGGGAAGTAAAAGAAAAGAGGAAAATCTCTGACAAGATTTGGTTTCCCCCAAAGGACTTGAGAGTCAGTTAAACTGTCTACAAATTGCTCACAGCCCAATAATTGAGCTCAAGTGCTGCAGTAGGAGACAGGCCCTATGGAGGATCAAATAACTGATTACTTAGGAAAAGAAAGAAAGGCTGCCAGTGAGGATTTGTCGAGGAACCAAAAGATCAGTTTGTGTATCAAAAGATATGGCACAGACTGGAAATTCCTCTAAATCAAATCTTGTGTGTATGAGATGAAAGTTGGGGAGAGGTATGCAGGAAGGACGCCATCGCTGTGGTTTCAAATTCAGTTGCACAACTTCTGTAGAATGCTCTGGAGAACAGCTTGCCTCTTAAGACAAATATCTCAAGGCTGTCACACTCTCTCCTTCCTTCTTGCCACCTTCCCATTTCCTCAAACCACTGCCATTCTCTACCACTCCACTGGATGCCCTCAAACTTTCCCTCTTTTCCCCACAACCTCACTGTCCCACCCATATACTTACCTGCTCCCATGCACTTCTCTCATTAGCCCTGCAATTACCGGATCACCTATTCATCTGTCCCCACTTAACCTCATTAGTCCTCCAAGACCATCCTCAGTCCCTTTGTCTGTTCATGCTAGTTGTTCTGTTGATTTTTGGCTATGTACTTTTGTGTTTAAGTGTCTATTACCTATAGGTTTATCTAGGTCTTTATACCTTTACTTGTCTGTGAGATATTGCCTTAATTGTCCTCGACTGTCTGCACTTGGGTCCTTCCCCTGATGCCACTCTCCTTCCACGTTGTGACAGAATGAACTGACCAAATATGGACTCAGCAGACGGTCACCCTGCCTGCCTTTTTCCTGGCAAGATTTTAGAGTGACACAGCATGTTTTTTTTTTTTTTTTAATTTTATTTTACTCTGGCCTACCACCAACAACCCTTCCCTCCAGCTTGTTAGCAAGCAGCCTGCTATGCTCCAATCTGCACCTCAGACTGATGGCTTCCAGCCTACATGGGTGGGTCACAATCCAGTCAATCATCCCCGCTGATGCCCGACCAGACCTTCAGCCTCGTCTTTGCCCTGTACCAGGCCTTCCACCTGAGGTTCCTGCACCGAAGAACAGAGCAGGGAGGTCCCAGCTCTGTTCTTCAGTGGCCACTTGCCTGCTCAAAGTTATTTGATGGGTATTAAGCCATTAGGCCTTCAGAGAGATGGTGCAGCCAGATGACTACATGCAGCCCTAGTGGTATAGACATCTGAATATTGTTCACAGATTGAATTGTGCTGTATAGAATATGGTGGTGGTTATAGGATGCAATGATTTTTTTTTCAAAAGGGCCTCAACATATTTTTGAAAAAGCAGCAAGCCTGTTTTATTTTGGTGGGGAAAGAATTCTCAATAGAGGTCTTTTTGTTTTGCAGATATGACTGAACAGATACAATCAATGCAGAAAAGGAACACAAAGAGACTGGGACATCAATGAGATCCCAGACTTGCACACAAAAGAACAACAAAAAAATAGGCCACTAATCTCGGTTTCTCCAAAATTCATCCCAGCTGTCTCAAATGGAACTACTATTTTGTTGCTAAAGACAACATTTAATATCCTGTAACATGGGTTTGATAGACTGAAAAAGCATTCTTACATGTGACATATGCAGACCTTTGACCCCTGTGCTTCCTTTAGCATACATGTGGACTGATGTTATCTGTAGGGTGGTCAGTGTGGGTCAGCATTATGGACCTCACTTTTTACTCTGGTCACTTGAGTCTCCTCTGCAGTTTTGGACAGCTGTTAAGTTTGAGTTTTCTTTTTGAATAGTTGGGTATGAACATCTTCTGATCATTAAATTTCCAGTGCAGGAAAAGCTCATTTGGAATGCTTCTGCTTGGTTGGGGAATTAAGGAATGAGGTGGGATGGATGTTCTCTTTTTCTGCCCAAAAAGGAACCTTAATAAAAGCAGAAGGCTACACCCAGGGAAACAAGCAGAAACTAAAAACTGTGACAGCATAAGAACAAAACCATAAATGAGTACAAGGAATGGGGAGAGAGGAGCCGAGAGATGCATGTTCCACAGATTCTCCAGTTCCACATTCCTGCAGTGCAAGGAGGTGTAGTTCACACATCCTATCTTCTCGCTCAATTTAAATATTTTGCTGTGTTTAAGTGCTTCTTAATTTTTCATGGTCTCCAGCCCTTCGAGCTGATTCCTTCCAGATGTGGTTCATGTGGGAGGTGAGTGAGGAAGTAGGGGCAAAGACACTCTGCCCTGTACGTATATGTACATGCACATATACAAACTCTGAGATACATCATTTTCTATCTTCACATAAACCGGATTCACACCTCTTTTCTTTCCATTCCAGGTCAGAAAGATATATTAAACACACAAAAGTTCACTGCTCTCCTCATTCTGTGGGAATCAGAGATAAACTTCTTTTAAAAGAAATCATAAAAATTGAATAGGAAAACAATTCCCTGCAGCAATCGCTGACCATGAACTTCGCCATTGGGCCAATCACTGTCATGATGATTGCACACATGCCATATTTTGATCAGTCACAGAAAACCAGCAGGCTTTTTATGCTGCATGGTTTGAAAAACATTTTAATTTTCAAAAGGTCTTGGAACAAATGAGTGTTTTTGCTGCCATTTTCTTTGGACTGACAATATAGCGTCTAGTGTTAATTAGGTTACATATCATGCCATGTCTCCTGTAAGAATAAAATGTGATTGACTGTCAAACTTTTATAAATACTTCAAGAAGCAACAATTCAAAGCGAATCGCCCAAATTGTAAAGTGTTGAAAAGTTTTATTAGGTTTACACCAAGGATCATATTGTTTTTCTTTATTTTTACCAATTGCATTTACTGAATGCAGACCAGTCTCAAACCAAATCTTTGACCAATTTCCCACCATAAAAGCAACCACTTGTGTTACTTCATTGCAGTCCAATATGAAAATCAGCGAATAATTAGACAGCTTCAGTTTTTGTCAAATGTAATTTATTCTTGTGTCACACATTGTACAGTCTGCCTTGACCTTCCTTCCTTGGTGATTAACAAAGTGTCAAAGAGATTAAAGAGGCAGCTGCTCAATATTTATAAAGCAAGATTTTAGATGCAAATTGACTTTGCGCTTTCCTCAACTTTCATGTTTGGTTCTTCAGCAGTCAGCTTGCACGCTCAGCCGTCAGGGACGCACTGAACACTCACTGAAAGTTATCAAAACAACGTCAGTCTTTTTGAAAATTCATCACAGTGCAACTTACAATAAAATGTTTACAAAAAACAGAAGGAAAAGTTTGGAAATCAAGTGACAAATGTTCTGTTCTATTTATTTATTTTTGTATATATGTGTATGTATATGTAGTTGATTTTCATGTTGCATTGCATGTTGAGTCTGCTGGAAGGTATTAAACAAATCAATGAGTATAAAAGAGGGTTGTTTGGCTTATCAGTCTTAAATGTTCCTCATTTTCAGGCTTAAATAAAACAATAACATGGTCATTTAAATCTCCTTAGGCGTTTTCATACTCTGTAAATTATAATTTAAACCCCCAAAGTTTCTGCTTAAATGCATCATTTAACTAGTAATCAGCTGCATAATGTTGACAATCTTTGTCTTCAAGGTTTATTATTTTGTTATTTTGAAAGATGGTGAGCAAAATAATATTTTTTCATAAATGACAGAAGAAAGTCTAGTGTATACCAGCACATCAGGAATAGTTGGTCAAATATTTGCTAAACTAGTGTATTGTAAAGCTTTAAGATGAGAGACCGATACATGAAAAGGTTGATGTACTTTATTAATTGTATGAGTATGAGTATGGGCTATGCATGTGATGACAGACTCTTCAATTTTACACTCCTTCCTCCTAAAAAGTATCATCATCTTTGCCCTTGTAATGCCCCAGCATGTATTGAAAATGCAGTAAATGGACAGCTATATCGACTAGATTCTGTCAATAAATGTCCTCACCAAAGTTGATCTTATGTTTGCCTGCTAACATACTGTATGACCACAAGGAAGAAATGCAGTCACAAACGTGTCAAAATTGCATCCAAGATTGGGAGACTGGAAAGAGTGATCTAAAGAATCTCACATCCATCTACACCAAACTTAATGGTGCACAAATGATGGAATGTTTTTGAAAGTAGGTGAGGCATGAAAGAGCCCATAAATAGGCTACCAGGCCCAGGATTTGGGAGCGGTTCAATGCAACATTACCCCAGTGCAAAACAACACAGGAGCAAGCTGAGTGTCTTCATCTCTCCTCATCCTCCAGACAGACAGAGTGAGGGGAAAGGCAGATCGACCTCAGTAACACCAAAACTCAGCGAAAAATTTATGGGACCCTGCACAGCGAGACAGTCAGGGTGATGCCAAATCCGCCGTTTTTGCTTGCCCAGTTAGAAAACACCATTAGATTGCTTCAGTCAATTCATCAAAAAACAAAAAAAAAAAACTTGAGGATTTGGGGGAGCTTGTCTAATTTACAGGTCCTCAGGCCCACCATGGAGAGAGTGTTGTGGTTGGCTGGGGATGCCTCAGCGCCAAAACTGCAGCCAATGGCAAATTGTTCCTTTCTCTTGAGGTCAGGTCAAACTGAAACCATTAGAAAGGAAGGGCAAGGTAGTAAAATAACTGGGGTCAAAAGTGCTCTTGAGAAATATGGCACTAATGAGCATCTGCAGCCCAACGTCATGGAAACGTTTTTTTTTTGTTGTTTGTTTGGTGTATTTTTTTTACATTCTACTGGTACATCAAACCAGCGCTACAAATGCTGAGTCATGTAGTTAATGGACATGAATCTTTAAAGAGCAGAACCTAATTTTCTCAGCTCAGTGGACCCAGGGAGCAGAGTCAGGCACAAAGACGAGTGTGGAGAAGGAAGAGGGGGGGTTAGAGAGCATAAGGACTACATGGGAACTAATAATCCCTTCACAATAGTCTGCGCGTCTGGGTTCTGATCTGCACCACAGAAACTCTCTATGGTCTGGAACATTCCTTCAGACTCAGGTTTAGTTCCTCCTGGAGACAGACGCAGGTTGGCTCTTTATCCTAACTCCCCTGTCGAAGCCAATATTTCAGATCTCATATAGCTCATGGCAGGGGGCCGGCAGTCTAACTGCTTATCATTTTCAGAACAATTTTAGACCACTATTATAAGTCCAACATGGTGACCAAAACAGGCCATTAAAATTCTAATGAAGCTTTCACGCCATATATAAGGCGAGAATTAATCTACCCCTGAGGACCTGCCTTAAAAGGCTGTCTTGCTAATCTGTCTGGGTGCCAAAAAGTTCTTTCTGGCCTCAGGTACAGAGGCCTTGGCTGTATAAATCATTGTTTTTGTATATTTTGAACAATGCTCTAAGCTCCAGCCAAGCATACCAAGAATTTGTTTATGATGTTTTAAATTGCACGTAATTCCTAACTTACTCTGTGAAGAAAAGAGGAGTTGTGGCCTCTGAAAACTGAAAAATAAAGCAAGCCCCGCAGCTGTGATGCCACTTTACACTCATGCATACAAATTCAATTGTGGCAAAGTGTAAATTTAATTTACAACGATGCTTGTCTTGACTGCATTCATTCCTGGTGGATTCAGAGAGCGGTACAGTCATTTCTCTACTGAGAAAGCCCCGTCAGCATTTCCTCACCCTACATGCAACACCATGAATTGTTCATGCCAAAAGGCAAACTCATTTGTCTTTTCCTTTGGATCAACCTCACTGTATGCACTGAAGACACTGCTTAATGACAGACCTCAGTGCCTTTGTATCTTTTAGACTTCAGCCCAAATTTGGTCTTTTATTTGCAATCCAGCTTCCCATAAAGTGAGATGTGCTCAGCAGACATGTGGCCAAAAAGTCCAGGAGGAGGTCAAAGAGTACCAAGTACGCTCGGGCTTGCGGAAGGGGAATATCCCCCCCTCCACTGAATCCTGCTATGAATCTTCGCTATTTAATTGGCTGGAAGAAGAGCCACGAGAGAGGGTCACTTCGGTAGAATCGCAGAAAAAAGGAAGCACTTTTCAGACATGAAGGTTGAGTGGACGATCTTGTTTTTTATGATCACCTTTGAAGCCAGAACAACAGCATCATGGTTAGGATGACCATGACAGCACTTTGGTAAACATGTCTTAGAGCTATGTAAAGGGGCGCCAACAAAGCCTTGCTGCTTTTTCTTGTCTTGTCTCATTCTAAGCCGCTCTCTCCTTAAAAGGTAACATTTGAACCATGGTGACACGGTATTGTTTGCCAAGGCACATGGTTGGGAAACAATCATATCTAGGAATAACGTGGGACACACGTCATTAAAAACCTGAGCTGGTGGAAACAAACATCCCGTGTCTGTTTCCATTGGTAACTTATGATGATATAAAGCATTTGCTGGTGCTCAGTAACTCATACGTAGTTCGCTATCTCCCACAATGTCATGGATGAACGCAATGGAAACAGAAAGAAACAAGACCATTAGATCTGAGAAATCTCACTTTTACAGAGAGTTCATGTGGACCAGCTTTTTCCTGGATACATGTGTGTAAAGTTTATAGATTGATGAACTTGCCATCACTCCTTTATTATGTTTGCTCAGAAAATGCTGAGCACACTTGTTTTGCATGCATAGCTGCAGAGAGCATCAAACCACAATAAGATGCAATCAGTATGTTGTTTAACAGTTTGGTATGGCCTTAATAAAGCACACAAAATCGATTTTTCATGGGCATGTAAAGACTGTGTACCACTGCCATATGTTCAAAATATAGCCTGTGTGCATGGAATATCAATTTGTGTGTAGGCATATTTTCAGACCACTAGGAACACTTTTTGTATCCCATTCCAACATGCAACTTGTATGTGAAGAGTTGAACTCAGCCATTTACACAGTCCCACCCTGCGATTCAGCACCAAATGTATCCCGTTCTTTCTCTTGCACTGAGTACACATTTGGGTGTGTTTGTCATAGGGTAGAAAGCGGGGTAATGTGTCCGCCAAACCACACTACTGGCCCATAGATAGGAATTTAGGGGCTAAATGGTCCAACATTTTACTTACTCTTGTTACATCCCTCTGTGATTTGCAGTATTTTTCCATATTTCTTCGCTTTCACAGCATTTAATGCACTTAGGTGAAATTGCTTTTACTGTTGAGTGCGGAAATATTGAAATACAATTATTCGTTATGAAATGCTATTGAATAATATGTATATTTGTGATATTGTTTATCTGTGTGATGACCATGTACTGACATTGTTGCTGAGCATTTCCACTATTTAATAATTATTACATTAGACATGCGTGAGCCTTGGGACATTGGTTTGAAATGTGGGTTCAGTTTCTCTGACGTTCTTGTGCCGTTTCTGTGCCAGGTCCTAACTAATTTATCCAACTATCATGGGGGTCCAGAAAGACCTACCAGGATGCTAAGGCCAAAGAGATCAATTGTTTATCTATGGCAACCCACCCAATTCAGCCCTGGTCTACTTAGATTATACCAGAGTAAAGCCAAGGATAAATTATATATGAATGTGACACTGAATGCTCATTGGAAGCAAAGGCGGTTCCCCACTCAAAGAGCTTGTGTTCTCACGAAGATCAGGATGGGAACGAGAGGCACAGTCCTTCTGCGTCTTTTCCCAGAGCCTCTCATCCCTCTACAGACCAAGTCTACTGCCAAGAGAAGTTCCAGGTGGTCTCCCGGCTGCCTTTGATCCTCATCGACCAGGGTTTCTTGGACAGATCAGTCAGTGTAATCACTTGTGTTTCAGAGAGCTCAGGGGAAACAGTAGTGCTCCATTTCCCTTTCATGGCATGACCTCAGCAGTGGCAACCATGGCCTTGAGGTGACACAGACCTCTGTCCAACTAGGCTTCTCTGTTGTCCTTATCTAATTGAAAGGGCAGCAGATAAATGTTAGAGACAAGCTGCCTTGATGAGGCACAGAAAAACAAGCAGAGAGAGGAGAGTGGGGTGTTGGTGCCCACCTCCGGTGAACACTATTTCGATTCAAGTGGAGAAAATTGTTGGCAAGGAGCACTATGGCACACAGCCCCCCTTAAACTTGCCATGCAACTCTTATTTTTAGCTGACCCTTAAAGTTTACATCATGGCCGAACCACAGTCCAGTTACTGACACTCCAAGTGTAGTAGAGGTTTGCACGAACACCGTGAGTTGGCAAGGTCAAGCTTGTGCTGTGGACCAGATGCACAGACATGGTGCAAATAGGGGCCTGAACTCCATGGCAGCTCATCTTTGGACTTTGGAGCGAGAGGAGTGTGTTTGTCTTGGATGGAATAGAGATTGACCTGCTGCCAACTTCTTTGAGCAAGCGCTCGTGCAGCAACCAAACAGGTTTGGTACATCAAGATTGCGGGAGGGGGAGCATTCTTTCATTTCACTTGAGATTAGTATTAAGTTCCTGAGAAAGTCTTGACACGCGTATTTTTCTTATCAGAAGATAATTATTTTATTGTTTTGTGGGATATCGTGGGATTGCCTTTCTTGGTGCGTTTTATTTGACATTTCAGGCCACAAGAAGTATACAAGATTGTTTTAGGCACAAGGAAGAAAGACGGATTTCAACTTTTCATGTCTTTAAGAGTGTGGGAGATCTTTCCGTTGATGCTCCGTTGCCATGGAGATTATACGACACAAGCCTCTCTGGTAGGTCAGTCATGTGCTGTGGTTTACCGTTATGGAGGCCCTTAAAGTTGTCCCATTAAAATCCCTTCAAATCGTGGTTATTTAGACCTTTTAGGCCTATTTCCTTGTAATAGTTCCCACATGTTCCTCAAAAGATATCCATCTTATCAGGCAAAATACTAACCAAGAGTTTAAAAAAGAATGTTTCAGGTAACCAAACGACTTCTTGTAAAACCTAATATTACCATAAACCTCATTCAGTTATTACCTTCACCTGGAGGCATGGCAGCGTAATTGCCAAGGCTTTTATCTAGCTTTTTTTCTAACATCAGAGGTGGCTGAGAATTGCGTTTCAGTGATGAATAAATGATGAATAATGAAGTGATTATGCATCAGTTACCACCGAGTGAGAAACGTCCATGTTCAGGATTGTAAACAACTTGTTTTTATGTTGAGGTTCTCAGTGACATCAGAAAGTAGTAAATATTTTGGCTTCACATTCATATTACAACTGAAAGAGAAGGTCACGGATTATACAAGTGGAAACTGACCTGAGAGCCAAGATCAGTGGGTGTACAACCCGCACCAAACATACTTATAAATAAATTTTCACTTTATTGTGGCTTATCTCAACCACAAATTGTGGTTTACATGCCGCAGATTAGCACTCATAAACACCATTCATTAGAGGCCTCTGAAAATGCCTCCTAGAGGTCCTAGCCAACAGATTATGTTATGATTTATACGGTGTGAAACTTGTGGCCACGACAAGCCTTGAACTAAATAAGTGGAAGATTTAGGTTTGGTGAAAATAAACACAGAACATATCACTCATTGGTGAAACATATTCTCTTGAAAAACAACATATTCCATCACTTCAACTCCAGCTGGGTTTTTCCAGGGTTGGTTTTTCATTTGTTTGCTGATTAATGCTTCTCACTTCTCATTATTCCCTCTTTTGCCTCTCTGTAGTTTCAAATCTGTCTAATCTCCTCTCGAAATTGGCAGTAGTATCTCTATATATAAATGAGGTGTTGGTGCTATCTGACGACAGGAGCTCCTGGCTGGAGTGGCTTTGCTCTCCTCAGTGCTTTGAGATGGGACAAAGTGGCGTCATAGACACAAGAGATTTGTATTCAGGACCTTAATAGTTCCAAATGCTTTCAGAACTGGATTTTATAAACAGCGTAGTTAAACCAATTTAAATAGATAAGAATTAGGGAGCATTTCATGTCATTTCATGGGAAATTCCACTGGGATTCCCCAACATCGATGCTGTTTATTATACATTTGATGTAATGATATTTAGTCTCTAATAGTTCCTATTCTCTAGGAATGGTAATGTTCGTCCGTCTGTCAGTTCGTCCAGAGTTGATTATCTGACTGTTAGATGGATTGCCATGAAATGAATGAATCCTGACTTTGGTGATTCCCTGGCTTTTCCTCATCAGCTGGTTGTCATTTTTGGTATTTAGTGAGATGTACTGAGGATTATTGGATGGATTGTCACAACATTTTTCATGTCAGGATGAATTGTAATCATTTTGGTGAACCCGTGCATCTAGTCAAAGTTACAGCTTGTCAAATACTTCAGTTTATGACTAAATGGAGGTCCAAAACGAATGATGTACATGTAACATGTAAAACCAACATGATGAACATGGTAAACATTATACCTGCTTAACTGTTAGCATGCTGACATTAGTATTTAGCTTAAAGCATCACTGTGCTGAAGACCAGCTTCACAAAGCTGCTACTGTAGCTTGGCTATAAATTCTTGTTTCCACCTAATGTGTAACTCAGGATAATATTCTGCATTGTCACTTCTTGCATCAGTGACTCACGACTAAAGAAAAACCTGATGAAATGGCTAATGACACAGCATTGACTGTCAGCCTTCAGCACTTCAGTAGCCCTCCAGATAAGCCATAAAGCACTCTCAGCAGAAATGTTGGCTTTCTATTGCAAACACTCTCAACAGTGAGGCTATAAGGAGGAGCGACCTTAAGGCCTTCGTCAATTTTTCTTTTTTTGTTTAGTCAGGCCAGCTGGAGGCCGTGCTCCGTCATCTAGCTGGTGTTCCAAATTTGACTCAAAGCAGAGACCCGGCAAGTGAGCCAGGCTGAAATATTATCCACAAATGCACACATTCACATGAGCAGTTATGGGGAACTTCAGTGTGCTGCCACCGACTTGTGAAGCAGCATCCGTCACACTAACCCCATTTTATTTATTCTCATCTCAGTGTGCATTTTACATTTTAAAATAAAACCTCCATTACCTTTACCTACTGAAAGCTCCTGCGTCTGGTATTTCTCACCAAATGAACGGGGATGTGGGAAAGCAAAAAAAGCAAATGTTTATAATCCCTGTCATAGCCTTTCAGAGCAACAGTGAGGAAGTAACAGCTTAATTGTATTGTTTATGATGAACTGCACACTTTTCAGATGTTGTGGTTTTACAACATGCTGTAAATTTGTTTTTCTTGTAAGCTTGTTAGATTTTCACTGTTTTCCAAAGCCCCTTTAACACAGCTCGTTGTATCTTGCATTTTATTCTCTTTTCCTAACCTTTTACAAGAATGTTTTATTTCAAGTGAACAGATTGAAGCAACAAATATCGTGAGGAAAAACTGATTTGTTGTTGTTGTTAAGAATGAATCTAAAATGCTTTTTTAATAAAACCATGTTCAAACAGGTGTTATGATACGTATGTTGTCCTGTCTAAAGTTGAATCATCTCCTCTCCTTTTGATGCTTTTCGTGCCATTAATCACTTTGGAAGAATGTGTCAGTTTTTCAAACAGCACATCTCATCAGTTATTTCATGTTGGAACGAACCTCTTCAGCTAAATACATGAAATCTGTAAGACACATGCTGGGACTGAAGTATCCATCTGTGCAAGGTTCTGTCACAACCTTATTAAACACAGGTGTTCTAGTGTTAACTGCTGACGCCCCACTCCCTACAACTCCTGAGCTGTCTGTCACAAACTGTGGAGAGTGATTACCTGAATGAATATCTGCCTGAAAGATGGATGCTGTGGTTTCAGTAGTTGGCACGCCATACAGTTAGACAGAAATAAACAAGCTCTACTTGCCATGCTCCACAGCTAGAAGACCAAAGAGCAGAGGCAATGGGGAAAATTTTCACATCATCTGTCAAGTGTTCTCATTCCAGCAACCTGATGGGAGGCCAAAGAACATGGAGCGCCCCTGTTTTCAACCATTTTCCTGTTATATTGGTCTATAAAATCTAGTGTATAACAGAACTGTATGCTGTAATATAATGCCGGTCCCTAAATCTATTTAATGTAGTGGTTTAATTTAGAGCAGATTTTTATGTATTTTTATGTCTGTGTGAGGAAAGAAAGGGTGGCTCACTGCTGATGCTCGATGATTAAACCTGTGTGAGCAGTACACAAGTAATATTGCTCAATCAGGCAATATAACATTAAAATAATGTGATTTCCCACTTCCTGGCAAGCAAATTATTAGTCTTCTTTTTGTGTATTTCAGCACATGTATGTACCCTGCCATGAATGTCATTGGTTTAATGGTGCTTGTAAGCCTTGCTAAAGTCTGGTGTTTTTCCTGCTGCTGAGGGCATCAATCACAAATTGTGGTCACTCTGCCACGGATGGTAGATGGATGGACAATCCTTGTTCCCTTGGATTCCTGCATACAAACTTGATTAATGCTTGTCCAATCAATTAGTTTTCTTCTTGCCTAACTAAACACTTTCATGCAAATCAAGGTCACATGAAGTTCAGCCAACCTGTTGGTTCAGCAGCTGCAAAATGCACAACCGCTGAATACAGATGTGAGGACAGACAAAATATACCCTCCACTCATTCTGCTGACAGAATGACTGAGACTGCATACTGTACACTGTGTTTAGTGCTTCTTCTAATTGAAGAGGTGAACTGGTGGTGGCTTTTTATGAGGGGAAACTAACTTTCCTTAGGGCAACAAAAAAAATTATCATCATCTCAGTCTTTTGCTTCAAAATGATTCAACCAGCGCTGAGAAAAATGATTCAACTAGCTCTGAGAGAAAAGATTTTCAAGCAGGCTCTCATAACAGTGTGCTGGACTTGAAGGCACTGCATGCAAGGATGATAATTTATTGAGTACTAAAGACACTGAATAGGGTGCACCAGGTGCAGAAAGATGCATGCAGCAATGACTGTACATTTTAATATAACGTTATTTGAGGCCCAGAAGTGACTAGTTTGCAAACCAGGAGACTGTTTTTAGGCATGAGACTGAAAATGGGTGGATTTAAAGGTGAAAATGGTAAGAATTTGGAAGCAACTGCAATCGCTGTCCACAAATACAATCAGAACCGTTTGGGTTCAAATGAAGTTGGCTTGGGAAATAGGAGATTTGACAGTTGACTGCCTGATTGCATAAATACACTTTTTTTCTGTTATGAATTTAGATTTTAAAATAGAAGAAATGTTTAGATTGAGCCTAAACAGCTTCTTCTTGCTTCTTCTGCTCGGATTTCAGCTTAAAGAGGAAAAATATTCCACTTTCTGAATTAGAAAATCATTTATTGCAGTGGATTGCTGATGCAGTCAGTTCCAATTTCATCTGTATGAAAATGAACAGAGAACATTCCTCGGTCTCCCTGCTGTATAAACTGAATACTGGATGGCGCCTCTCCAAACCGGAGTCTCTACGAACTTGCCTACCTTGGCATTTAGCCACACTTGTGTAACATACCATACACACTGTGAAGGCAACATCATCACAACCAGACAAACTTGGCCGGTCATACATTCTGGTGTCAAATAGGCTTTCTGAAGGCCTGTATCAGTTCTGAGTTAATGAAAGTCATATTGTCCTGGGAGTTGTTGGGTTTTTTTTCCGTTCTCTTGCAAATTACCTCACAACTATGAATCTTTCGAAATTCCTTTAAAAATAATATAGAGCAACAACAGTAAACTACGTGTACCTGTTCACTATTGGCAGTGTGCATTTGTATCTTCTTTAGACTCTTTTTTCATTTCATAAATAGGGCTGTTTACACCATTGAGCACACTGAGGTCATTTCAATGGTACTGCTAGAACACCCAGTAATTCAGTATTTCCCCACCAGAATAGTGTTGAGTGAGTAATTTGAATCAGCAATTACGCATTCAGGCTTAGAAAAAATACAAAAAACATAACTTTTGGGTGAACTGGGGAAACTTGGACTCATGACCTCAGTATTTCTAAAATCCTGACTTCTTTTCCTTTCCTTATTTTGGCCTAAACACATTTATTCACACACTAGACCTCTTGATTCCTGCAAAACACATTTTCGTTTCACACCGTAGCCCTATTATTCACCTCAAATTGCAGACAGACAGTCAGGTAATGAAGGACTGTTGCAGACCATGGACATTCAGCAGGCTATGGTGGCATATGACAATAACCGAACAGAAACTGTGTTGCACCCTCTTCTGGGGAAAATGAGTATAACAATAGGCCACAATGTCGACACTGAGCTGCTGTGTGTCTGCTGGATTTTTATTTTTTTTTTGTGGCAATTGTTTGATGAAACTAGGCTACTTTCACACAACTATTAATCTACACATTCACATCACCGTAGATACCGTTTATTTTAGAATGAATCCTAAAATTACCATTCTGGGTTTTAAATGTTCTCATGTCTCATTCATCTCTGTTAAGATCATCTGTATTTCACACAGTCAATGGTCACCCTCAGTGCCATGAGTGCCATGCATTGTGCCGTACCCAGTCACCCAGTCCACTCACTGTGCGCTACTCACAGGGGCTCTCTGATTGGTTCGTCTCGCTGTCGCTCCTCCGATGACGTCCTTCCGGCTTCGCCGTATCAACACGTGCACGGTGTACGGTCCAGAGCCGAAGGGAAAACAGCAACTAAACTTCGGCTTTCGAGACACCTTCGCGTGGTCTCTGACTTCTTTCTCCAGGGAAGGCTTTGCCGACTAAGCCGTCAAAATGGTGAAGCCTCGGTTCAAGGGGAAAAGCTCCATAAACCCCTCGTCGTCCAGCAGCAACCCCGGTAAGCTAAACTCCCATTAGCCACTACGTTTGTTTACAGCCAATGCTAAGTATTGCTAGCCGGGTGATATTATGCGCTTTAAAGGACATGTCTGGGTTATTTTTCTTTGACTACTCAAACTAGGCAATAAGATCAAGTGTGCACTGTCTCAAAATTGAAAATAAGACTCTTGTCGACTTATCTGAAACGTATGTTCAGCTGCTGTCATGACACGTTGAACAGGCAGCGTCAGGCCTTTTAAAGTTGACACTTGTTATGAAAGTGATGGTTGTGAAAGTCTGGAAACAGCTGCTGTCATTAATAGGTCAAAAGCTTTCTATTGAAACACCTCATTAATGGCGAATATATTGTGATAACTTTAGTAAATGTATGTTTGTTTCACAGATCGAGCCAAAGGTGCTGGTGGGAACAACATGAGGGACCGAGCTACTATCAAGCGTCTGAATATGTACAGACAAAAGCAGAGATGGTAATTGAGATGAAAGATTTGCATCATTCTCCTGTGCCACTGATTGTCACGCTCACACTGACACCGATCTTCTGTTCCCAGTAATAGCCGTGGAAAAGTCATCAAACCTTTACAGTACCAGTCCACAGTGGCTCCAGGGACTGTGGCCAGAGTTGAACCAAACATCAAATGGTTTGGTAAGTTGGTACTTTCTTACTCTAGTACATGTTGTCTCTGTTATAGTATTGTCTGCTGTAATCATCGATTGTCAGTTTATTGTCTGTCTTTGTGGACGGATACTACATTACTCAATATGGCACAAAAAGGTCAGTACTGTTGCAGATCACTTATGAAATATGTATTTCTTTTTTAACCTTAGATGCATTTTCCCCCTTAGATAACTTAAAAGTGTCTTGAGTTTTTGACCTGCCCATTTTGGTAATATTAAAATCTATTTTTGGAGCATTGTCTTAAATGCATTACTGGCAACTACCACTACTAGAGTTTTTAAGATGTTGCTATAGATCATTGACACTGGCCATTATAGTATAGCACAACA
>JBCAUF010000343.1:21383060-21397751 GCA_038406115.1 Haemulon aurolineatum
TGATGAGTTCCTGTTACGCTAGGGCAGAATCATTTTACAAAGTCAGCAAACACTCTCGACTTTATCCACTGTTTTCCACCGGTGTTGTCAAATCCAAAAACGCATACTTGCAGAAATCTGCAAACGGTTTGTTATCAAGATTATCAGCTCAGCATTACCTGTGAGGTTTCTCCATTTTTTTCTTCTCCATTCTGATATAGCAATAGGATATGAACAGTGTAGACTGCATTTTAGAATCATCTCCAGTGGAAACACAAGTCTTTTGTGCTTACACTTTGAGAGTTTTAATGAATTGAATATTTCAGTTCAAATGTGAACAGTGGTTCAAATTTTTGATTAATGAATTGTGGACAGATGTGAACTTCTTTCGTTGTTTGTTCGAGTGCCTCAGCTGTAACTCATCAGTGAGTGTGAGGGGAAGTTGGACAAGGTATTAGAAGTGCGATCAAAAATTTGGGAAATCTAAACTTAAACAGGTCGTGCTTTGCATCCATCCACACATTCTGCATTTCAGCAAACACACGTGTGATCAAGCAGTCGTCCCTCCAGAAGTTCCAAGAAGAGATGGGAGCAGTACAAAAGGATCCATATCGCGTGGTGATGAGACAAAGCAAACTCCCCATGTCCCTCTTGCATGATAGAGTCAAAGCCCATGTAAGTATTAACTGTATAAACCTCTTTTGACTGTACTATAAAGGAAGAATGTGTCTTAGCAGGGCTCTCTAGTGGGGATGTGCATTGTTTGTGTTAGTTAACTTTTATTAATGAAATTTTGTTACGAGTTTACTGGTCACACAAGCATCTTGACATTTTTAGCTGGTTTATTTCATGCGATGCAGATGGATATCGTGCCTCTGTTTTGCTCAGTAGCTTGTTTCAGAGGAGTTTTATGAGGTGAGACAAATGCGAGGCCGCACTTTAATCCTCGCTCAGTTCTCGCTCTGCCCCTCTGTGACCCTCAGTGTACTGGCACTGTGCTTGGCATGGTAGAGGTGCACTCTGCCAGGCTTTAACTTTTCCACCCCATAACCAACACGATTCCAAGTAACATCCAGTTCTTCTTGTTCTCTTCCAACATATCATTGGGCCTGTTGCAGTCTTTTTTTTTTTTTATTTCGTCTTTGATTTATTTCATGCAATGGTGGTCTTTCTGTAAGCATTATACGTATATGTGACCACTAGTGTGTTAAGACAGTGTGGCATTTATGCATTTGCAGAGCATTTTTCCCCGTTCGTGAAGACATCTTTATCTACCAACAGGCTTACAGCCAATTTACAACCTTGATGTTTTTGATAAAACACTTGGCAAGTGCAAAACAGAGCTCCTCAACCTGGATGCTGAACCTTTGATTGACTCGTGGAATGATCGTATTCCAAAAAGGCAGATGAATTAAACCAGGGTTTGCGGTTCGGTAGGGGGAATATTTCTTCAAAAGAACCAGGGGAGCCCTGTAGAGGATCTTGGTGCCCTGAAGCTTTAAACCACATTGTTTCTGACAAACCCTGTAAACGGTTTGCCCCCCAACCCCTCATGGCAGTCTTGCAGTAGAGGTATGACTTATGCTTTGAGATCACTGGAACCCTTAATCAGTCCTGGCACAGGCACGGCTGTTTCATTGGCTCAGCTGTTGCATATTTTGGCCTTCTGTTTACTGTACGCATTCGCTCTGTGATTCTATGTGAAACCCCTGGAAGGACACATTGACAGTATCAAACATCAGCCAAAAAAACAACCCACCTTTCCTTCTGTTACCCATCTGTTCCATTACAACATTACTATATTGCGCGTCTCATCCCTTATTATTTTTACATTCATGCTGTAAATTGAGAGCAGTTGTGCAAACCCACATACCTCATTAAAGTACACTGTGATGTATGTAAGGAAACATGTGTTGCAGTCTATATATTTTAAATGACAGACTTACTGAGCTGTTTAAGTGTGTCATCTAATAATTCATTTTAATGTAGGCTCACTATAGGAAAGAAAAAACAAAAACAAGTTCGGTAAAAAGCAGCGAGTCTGATCTTTTTCCACCTGCTTCTACACTTGCAGAACTCCAAGGTGCACATTCTGGACACAGAAGGTTTTGAGACCACATTTGGACCTAAGGCTCAGAGGAAGAGGCCCAGTCTCATGGTGGGGGATGTGAAGGACCTCCTGGAGCAGGCCGAGGCCTCAGCTGAAAACTATAATGCTGACAATGACAAAGACCTGATGGCCGAAGACACAGGGGTCCGGTAAGACCTTCGGGAGATGCTATATTGCGTCCACTCTACAGGCTCCTCGAACTGGGCGGGAGGTTGTTAAACGTCTATACTTAACGGTAGAAATGCATTTCTTTTTTAAATCTCATTTTGCAAAAGGGAGGAAGCCCGTGAGGAAATCTTCAAAAAGGGTCAATCCAAGAGGATCTGGGGGGAACTTTACAAGGTATCATTTCCATCCTCCTGTCAGTACTGTGCATCATGTTAATCTAGACCTGGCACACTGAAGCATTGTAGGGTCATTTTCTACGTTCCTGACTGTTTTATTGTAATAGGTGATCGACTCATCCGACGTCATCATCCAAGTGCTGGACGCCCGTGATCCCATGGGAACACGGTCCAAGAGCATAGAGGCGTATATGAAGAAGGAGAAATCTTGGAAACATCTGATCTTTGTACTGAACAAGTGTGACCTCATCCCCACCTGGGTCACGGTAAGACGTTTTCAACTTCGGTTCCCAGTTTGAGTGGGAGTGATTGTGTCTGGCGACTCGCAGCTTTGAACTGCGTGACTGACTCTCTGTCTCCACTCAATTTCGAACCAGAAACGGTGGGTAGCCGTTCTTTCCCAAGAGTACCCGACTCTGGCTTTCCACGCCAGCCTCACCAACTCGTTTGGTAAGGGCTCCCTCATCCAGCTGCTCAGGCAGTTTGGCAAGGTAAGCACATGCCTTTAAATTCAATTCATCTTTGATTTGTCATGAGACTAAACCATTTACTGATTCAGTTATAATCACCACCATCACCACATCTTTTTGCCTTTATGTCCCATTGCTCATTATCCAGTCAGTGGAATCCTTTTATTTGGAACAGAACTTTTTCCTTGCTTTTTAATTGGGACATTCAAATTGCACCCCCTTTGATTTATGAGTGCACTGTTGACTCACGTAAATGATTTAGAGATTCACATATGAGAACCAAAAGTACTATAATTACAAAAATACTAAGTACTATAATTCAGGATGGCAGGGCTTTGAGTTCACTTCAGTCCTCATTATTTTGCCCATTTAAAAAATAAGCCATGTACACTATGATATGGTGTATCACACCATGATACACTACTCATTCACACAGAGGTACTAATTATTTAGATTTTGCTATAATCACAATTTATATAATTTTACATAATATGTCGAAATTGTAAGTTAAGAGCAGTCACGGCTCATTAGTAAATTACCTGTTTAGATTAAAGCTGCTAAATATGAGATATATAGGAGATTTGTCACATGTTAGAAATATGTGACAAATATGTGTGTGTACACACGGGCTATCAATTTATATTTATGGCATCAACATAATGATTAAGTACCGTGTCACACATTTAATGCAATGGATTAGTCAAACGACACATCACCCATCCCTAGACCAAAACACGGAGCATGTCTGTGAAAGCGTGCTACTTGAAAGATCTTCAGGATCAGAAAATCAAAGGGTTTGATACTTAAATGGAATGTTCTTGTTAGATTTAATATTGTGATTTAAAGAGGCTTTTATGAGAGAGACTCAGAAAGGCCTCCATGTTTTATGCCTTGTAAATGTTTTTTATCCATTGGACCACATTCATCAAAAAGTCTGGAGATAACAAGGTAAAAAACCTTTTCCAAAACAGCCTGCAGAGTTTACCCGGTGGGACAAAATAAAGAATGGATAGATCTCCTGTTTTAAAACGTTTTAGAGCTTCGTGATTGTCTTGTTTACGTAAGAAAATCCTTTTTAAGATATCCTTTGGAATGTGTTTTGAACAAACTACATTTTATTTTGGAGTGATGACAGCTTTTTTTTTTTTTTTTTTTTAATATTTTTTATTGCTAATGGCACCACAGCCCCATCTAAAATTACCTCCATGAATTGAGGACAGGCTGAGGCTGTTGTTTAGGAAACAAAACACTCTAACTTTTTTTTTTTGCCTCCCTCAGCTCCACACAGACAAGAAACAGATAAGTGTGGGTTTCATTGGATACCCTAATGTGGGAAAGAGCTCAGTCATCAACACACTAAGGTCTAAAAAGGTCTGCAATGTGGCACCGCTGGCTGGAGAAACAAAGGTAAAGTTCAAGCGTTGTCTCAACAATGCAAAATAAATTAAACTTTGAATTATGAATGGTAGTTTAAATTTACACTGAAGACAGAGTACAAGTCTAGAATATGGAATATGAATAGATCAGACTAGTAGTACGTAAGCGCTACTAAGAAAATACGTTTTGAAAAAGCAGAAGCAAGGAAGGAAATGATATTTTTAAACAGTGAAAGGAGAGAGGAGCTTTGATTCAATGGGGAGGTGATGTAAGGTGAAAACATGCATGTTTCTCTTCTTAACTTGGTAATTGTTGATAGCTGCAACAACAGAAGTAGTCTGCTCCGTGTTCTTAGCTATATAATTGAAAATCTAAGTGGAGACTGGGCCAAGAGAAAGAACAACAACCATTTTTATCTTTAATTTCCTCTCTCTGGGGCTGTTTATCCTGTTTGGAAACGAACAAGGGGCTGAAAACCCCAATGTCCAAAGCAGGGTCAAGGAGAAAGAAAGGGAAAATATCTTTCCTTTTCTGTGCTTGCCAAAGCTGTGAACTTGGACCACACCAGCGAAGAGATTTTTGTACACACCTATCCAATGAATCTGATGGGCCTGCAGCCAGCACTCCTTTATTTCTCACCTTGTCTTTGATTCTCACCACATACTTAACACTGTTTGATGATCCGCAGCACTCCTGTGACCCTCATTCCTCCTCTTGTTAGAATGAATGTGCTGTTATGCTTGAGTGAAAAGTTATATTACAGTCTCTCTGTCTGTTGGAGCACTCATGGTGGAGAGAAGTTGTCCGTAGCATGAGGAGAAAAGAACGGAAGTTGTTATCATAGTTACTTTTGGTCAGATTCAAACAGTCTTTGCTTTGCTCTGCCAAAATATATGTATGTTGATTTTTTTTCAATAGTTTGCTGCTCCGCTCATCATCGTCTTCTCATATCATTAAGTACTAACAAGGTATAATATGATACAAGAATTAACATCTCATGAAACTGTACAAACTGTTTTAATCTTAATTTTTTAGGTGTGGCAGTACATCACTTTGATGAGGCGCATCTTCCTCATTGACTGTCCTGGTGTTGTCTACCCTTCAGAAGACAGCGAATCTGATATTGTCTTAAAAGGAGTGGTGAGTCTCTTTTCATTTTTTCTTTTCTTGACTAAGGTTTTGTGATGTCTGCCCCACTTCTGTTACCACCCCATTACAATGGAGGTGAATACAATTTCATTAGTGCTCCTTATATCACTGAAAAACAGGAGCATCTGAAACAGCAATATGTTCTTCCAGAAGTTACTCGGGATAATCCACCAACTGTTAATGTGGCATTTTTGACAGCTCAACGAACAAAGAATTCCTGTTGCTAATACACGGCTTCTATAAAAAAAATGCCTTGAACAGCTCTGATTCTAATCCTCCGGATCCTTTTTCCAGATCCTAGGTTTAACTTGTAGGCCACGCAGTCACCGTAACTGAAAGGTTGCAGGTTCGTATCTTAAAAATCGCACGCCTCTTTCTTTACCTTTCCTCACAAAAGGTTCAAGTGGAGAAGATCAGGAACCCAGAGGAGCACATTGGGGCAGTGCTGGAACGGGCCAAGCCAGAATACATTCAGAAGACCTACCGCATTCCCACTTGGAACTCAGCTGAAGACTTTCTTGAGAAGCTGGCGTTCCGCACTGGGAAACTTCTGAAGGTCTCATAATGTTCCTCTTTCATTTTCTTGCGCAACAGGATACACTTAAAACTGTTCTGCCTCGCGTTTTGTAATTTTTCATTGAATAACAGAGAATATGGTCACCAAACAGCGTCATTGTCAGTATTGGTAATGTCAGTTGACGCGTTTGTTGTGTTATCTACAAATGATTCACACGGAGACCATTGCATGTTAATTGTCAATTTTATATGGTGTAATAGCAAATCCTGAATTTTTGCTTACATACATTACATGCTATAATCTTGTTGGGTTGCAATTAAATAACAAAGTGTATGTGAAGCACTAGATTTAAATCTGAAGCTCGAGCAATGTGTTCTTGGTCTTGCACAGGGTGGTGAGCCAGATCTCACCACAGTCTCCAAAATGGTGCTGAATGACTGGCAGAGAGGACGTATCCCCTTCTTCGTAAAACCTCCTGGACCTGAGGGGGATCAAGAGGTAAAGAAAAAAGTTAATAAATAGCTTTTCTGTTTTAAACCAAATTGTGCCTTTATGTGTCCTGACTCGTGTTTTGTTTTTCTACCTTTCCCAGGATAAGGAGCCGCTGGCAGTAGAAGGTTCCTCGGGGGCAGTTGAGAAGGTGCAGGAGGAACAGCCAGGCAGTCCGGGTGCCATCTCAGAGGAACATGAGGAACAGCAGCAGCGGCAGCAGAAACAGAAAGAGCAGGTCCAGAAGATTCTGGCTAACGTGCGACAGAACTTTGGCAAGATCTACGTGGCGCCAGAGTTCAGCGAGGAAGACTTGGTGCCTGTGGAGATGCCCGACCTTGATATGTCTGACTTCTCCGGCTCCGACGGCGAGGAAGACAGCGAGGAAGAGGAGGGTGGAGAGGAAGACGGGGCCGATGTTGAACCCGCTGATGGGGAGGCTGAGGAATCGGAGCCCACAACCGCTCAGACTGGCAAGGCGAGCGGCAACAAGAGTTCACGCGAGGTGATTCGCGAGCTGGATGAGAAGATCTCCAAGTACAAGCAGTTCCTGGACCGGGCCAAGTCCAAACGCTTCTCTGCAATCCGGTTCGTCTTCTCTCACCCAAACCTCACTCACATATTTTCTTTGTTTTGTGTATTGCTCTCGTTTCTTTTATCCAGCAAAGTAACATGAACTTGTCAGGCAAAGAGATGCCATGCATTTTAGGTGGTCCACGCTAACCAGCCCTTTAAGCCCCTGAGGACAAGCAGTCATCAGTCTGACCTGATCAGTGGCCTGTTTCCATAACTTTTGCATGTCATTGTGTTCTTTAATCTCCATCTTGTCTGGTTGAATTTCAGCCCACATACTGAGGGACAAAATCAAATAACAGTTGTATAGTTACTCTGAGCCCAATATAATTACTGTTCATTTCAGCAGATCCTAACAGAGGTAAACTGTTTGCTTTGTTGGGTAATGATTTACTTTCTTTCTCCTTTGGACAGGATACCTAAGGCGCTTTCTGACAAAGCGTTCACAGACATCAAGACTAAACAAGCGGCAGCAGCTAAGCAAGCACAGAATAAAGGTAGTCAGTCAACATGTTTTTCATGACTTTGTATGGTGCTGAATGTAGAAATTACTTTGGAAGACAAACTCACAGTTCCTCTGAACAACACACAAGCCCACCGTCTTACTGGCATGATGATGTATTTTCCAATGTTTGACACAAAAATACATAAATACTGATTTGTACAGTATTTACCTGTAGCCATACAAATGAGGTAGATCACGTTGAGACTGAGAGCCAGCCAGGCACTGACATCAAGTTTGTTAAACTTTGTTTGAATTCAGCTGCAAACCAGAGGAGCAAGAAGAGGAAAGCTGGGGAGGACGAGGAGTCCACACAGACGCGCAGACTGACGTCCAAACAGGTATGCAGTGTTTGTTCTCTCTGACGTCAAACAGATCTCTCTGGGTTAGATTAATGTCTATTCATCTTACTGATATAACAGGAATGGAGATGAAAAAAAAGCGCTCTGGTCTATTTTAGCTGAGGATTTCATTATTTTTTTTCTCTGCTCCTCTTTATCCATCAGAGAAGAGCGATGGACCGTGCTCAGAAGACAAAGAAAGTTGGTGTGCGCTATTACGAAACACACAATGTGAAAAACAAGAACAAGAACAGAAAGGCCCCAGCAGCAGCCACAGAAGGTCAAAAGGCCAAGCGATCAAAGCACTAGACTGGAATCATAAAACATGCACAATATATAATAAAACTTTATTTAAAATTGTCAAAAACACCATGTTTTTATCGACAATGCAGAGTTTATAAAAGGTGGAATGCTGAATAAATGTCAAATGGTCGTTATCAAGTGGCCAAAAATGCCTTTTCTTGATCTTGACTGTTTGTTTTTTGCCTTTTGAACTTTCTTTTTCACTTCAACCCAGAACTGTTTTGAATGACATTTCATTCATCATTTACAGATGTATTGCTCTTGATGTTCAAGAGAAATGTAAGTGTGAATTGTACTTGTCATGCCTTTCTGTTAAAAAAAAATAAAAAAATAAAATGTTTGCTAATTACACTCTTACACAGTTTCCATAAATTGATATCATGAAGAAACAGGGCAAATTTGGAAACATTCTTTACTGGGAAACGGCAACTCAGTTCTTGTTGGTCTAAGTTATTTTTTTGGTGTAATGATCCCTTCCAGTTGGGTCTGAAAAAGAGGACAAATATTAAAATCTTAAGACAGCGACACAGTTTTTATTAGCACTAGACCTGAAGAAGATATATTGCTTTGGTGTGTAATTGTGAAACATCACCTTGAGCTGCTGGTTGGTTCTCTTCAGGAACTCAATCTCCTCTGCGTGCTTCTTTTCCTCCACCTGTCGCTTTTCAGCTTCTCTCTTCTCAATTGCATCGCATTTAGCCACGAGTTCATTCAGCTGCTTCTTCAGGTCTTGTTTCTCATTCTCCAGATCATAAATCTAGGTATGTAATGAGAAGAACTTCTATGTTGTACAAGATGCAGGATCAATTATGGAAAGAGCACTATTGTCATCCTTATTTCACACTAACTCTCAAAGAGAAATGGTGCTCTCTGGTGGATACCTAGCTGAAAAACATTCTATAACTTTACTCAGTTTTAGATGATTGTCACTTGTAATCTCTCATCTATGAATTGCCAGTTTTTCTTAAAATCAATTTCTGATTGGTTGTTGTAAGTCATAACAAATGACTAAATGTCCTTACTCTTTTCTCCATGTCAGCCTTGCCCTGCTCAGACTGCAGTGCTTTCCTCATACCGAAAGCCACGCTGCTTTCGTACAGTGTCTGGTAGGCAGCAAGAGTCATTTGAATCTCATCTCTGACCCGCAACAGCAGCAGACCCCTCTCGGCACAGTTGATGGTCACCTGTCTGATCAGCTCATCTTAAGGAAAGAAAATATTGGGACAGATGGGGTTATTTTGATGTGGGTGAAATGGGCATTTCAGAACACAGCTGCAGTATAGTGCATGTCCATTAGCTGTGTGTGTACAGTATGAGTTGGTGTGTTCATCCACCATCGTAACCACAGTGGCCTGAGTCATCACCATTATCTGAGCCTCTTCCTCACCAAAGCACTGGGAGTAGAGCTCCCGGCGGACGGGGCAGATTCCTGTCTCTCTCGCCTGCCTTTGCTGCATCTTTGTGTCGAGCAGCTCCTCAAGATGAATAACATCTGTCCTTGTGCATGGTGCACTGGACACTTGCTGCACCCACAGTTGGTTTCCCTCCATCCATTCCCTGCACCGACAGAAGTTGAGGTAAACAACATCATGGTTGGAGCTTATTGAACAATATGTTGTAGATGGGAAGAGCTATACCTGGGGGGAAGAATGCTGTTGAGAATGTCCTCATTTTCTTGCTTGGTGGCCTCAGTAGAGGCGGATTTTGGTTTAGGAGGTGGTGGAACAGGGGTCGAGTTAGCAGGCTGCTGAGGGCTCACTCTCAAAGGGCGTCCCTGTGGGGAAAGGTTTTTACACGTCATGTTGTGTGTACTTACTGTGAACTGCTATTTCTCTAATTTCTTCACACTAAGAAGTGATCCAGTAACTCACTCACACATTGGCAGACCTGTTCCACACCCAGGCCGAGCCATTATTAAGAAAGGACAGTAATAACTGCAGAAGTCCAGTCTCACAGATGTTTTCATGTTGATGTTGCCTCACGTAAGGTATGCTGAAATTTCATTGCTTGCCCCACCTGCAAGTGTTTTTTCCCCTTTTCTCTGCCATTGTCTTTGTCTAAGTCATTTTCAGTGTTTACATTTAACACTTATTTTAGCTTTAAGATTAAATAAAATAATCAGAATCAAACAATGATTGGCTTGTTGCTCTAAAAAATAAAACAGAAGTACAATCACACACACATTAGCTTTTGAAGGTTTTGTAAATTAATATATTTCATTTAACAAACCTCAATGAACTCGTCACAAACAATTATACCAATTTAGAGCACACTGTACACTCAAGTTTAGGAGGTTATGTGCTGTCGGTGCAGGTGGTGGGGGAGAGGGAAGATGTTAGCAAAGCTATCATCACTGTTGGAAAATGACTCCCACCACATGCAGAACAGCTGAGCAGCTCCTCCAGTGACAGATTCCTTTACCGCAAATATGTGAAAGAGAGATAGGTCCTTCCTTCCTGCTGCTGTCAGTACTGTTAACTCTTAACCGCAGAAAATATTGTCCAGAAAACTCTCTAAAAATCTACTGTGTATACATATTGAAAACAAAACACACAAAACACACAAAAAGCAGCTATGAAAATAGGGGCAAAAAAAGTTTCAGTTGTAACATTATTTCTTTGGCTGTTTTGTCTTTGTATCAGCAAGTCTGTATCTGTTTGTAAACACTTAAAAGATGAATTAATAAATTACACTATCAATTGGTATTGATTTGCTATATTTCTCCTCCCTGTCTGGTTCATTCCGGCGTTTCTTTGACTAAGGTACGTTAACGTTGACTGAACTGGCGTTACTTAGTGAACTCACCTTTGGTGATTTTCTGTCTGTGCTTTTGCTGACCAAAACTGGATTGTCGTATTTCAGGAGGGACTCAGCTGGTGGAATCATTGTAGTATTTCTTTTTTACAACAAAAATAATAACACGATACACCAAAACCAGAGGCTTTTGGTCTGGACTTCAGTTAGAAATGCGGACCAGTTCGTGATCACTGTTTGTGTTGTCATGGCAATAGCACTCCGGCGTTCCATTTCAATTTGCCCGTGTGGAATCAGCGGATCTCTGGTTATTGTTGCACTTTTCATCAGTAGGCTATATTTTAATCAGATCGGCAAAAGAAGACAGCACACCAGCTGCTGGGGTTTCACGTGGTGTGATTAAATTTTTTTGTACACCTTCAGAAACATTTGTTCTTACAAAAACAAAATATCTATCCTATCTTTAACAGCATATATTTTTTCCAGCCTTTATCGAATATATTGAGATACACAAGGAATGCAGACACAGGTATAAAAACAACAACAACAACAAATAGATATAAACAATAAAATAAAACAATAATAAACACCATGTACAAAAACAAAACACACAGTAACAGACAACATCTACAAAAACAGCAGCAGCATTTAAGATGCACATAGTATTAAATTGCACAGTGGAAAGGTAATTATTGCACAGATGTGTTTCACAGGAGTCCTTGTGTGTGTGTGTGTGTGTGTGTGTGTGTGTGTGTGTGTGTGTGTGTGTGTGTGTGTAATGGTAGATTAATAATCTTTACAAGACAGTCATGGTGGAACGAACGTAAAAAAGAGGGACGCGACCACGTCGACATAACTTGTTGGCGTACCGCCGGAAGCGGAAGTGCGAAACACGAGCATAACAGTCGAAGTTTGTGAACGTTACATTCTTGAGTTTGCCTTTGTTTGTCTATTTACACGCGTATGTGCGGACGACGATGCATGTTTAGTCACACAACAGGTAAAAAACGTTAATATATGTTTACAATGACCAAAGAAAAGCGACACAGGAGGAGGGATTCTCCGGAGTGCGAGTCCAAAGTTAAGATAAAGCAGGAGAAACAGAGCCCTGTAAGGCCACAGACATCACGCCGCTCGAGGTCGAGATCCAGCGGCAACTCAAGTCCACAGAGGAGACGAACGAGCAGGTATATTAATCACTAAGTTTTTGTTTTATCTTGACGGACACAACATTAGCGTTGGCAAGTGAGTCCGTCCTTATTAGCCGAACACGTTGTTTTGTTCGCTAGCACTTCCCAAACGCGGTAGTACAGCTAACTAACCGCTCACGAATAAGTTATTGTTTCCCTTCGTAAATGATTTCCGAAGTCATTTAAGAACCCACTGTGTATGTTCTTTACGTCACTGTTAGGTCACCCGCCAGGACGAGGGACCGCTCACCAGGTAGAAGAGAGACATCTCCCGCCAGACGAGGCAGCAGATCGCCCAGGAACCGGAGAAGTCGCAGTCCTCACCGTGGTGCTGATGTCAAAATAAAGCGGGTGATTAGGTTCTAAATTATTAACAACACAACAGCTTTATAGCAATCGGCGCTAATATCTTGGCAATAGGATTACTCCTCGTTGCGCAATCATGTCGTTTTACCAGTTTCCCTATCATAATAATAAACTAATTACACAGCAGTTCTAAATAAAGTGATTTACATGGTTATATCGGGATTTAATGGGGCAAACAAAACAGATTCAAACAATAATAATTTTAATAATATATATATTAAAAAGAAATGATTATGATTACAGGAAAGTTTTGAGCAGTGATTTAAAAGATGTCACTGATTCTGGTACAAAAAGTGGAGGCCACCATATATGTCATACTTAAGATATATAAAACAGTTATAACAGTATATATAACACTTTCCATGCTTGTCAGTCCCACTAAATCTAATAGAACATATCCTCTGTGGTGGTAATCCCTGTACAAATCTGTGCAAGATTGTCCTGGACTAACAATCTTTCTTCAACATCTCACAGGAACGAGAGGAGCATCGGGCCAGTGGAGACGAGCGGAGGAGAAGAAACGACCAGCCAGAGGAGAGGCGGAGCAGGTGGGAGTCCGACAGACCGCGGGAAAGGGACCGTGGCGGAGAGAGACACAGAGAGCGAGATGCGCTCGCCTCCCAACAAGCCGAGAGACAGCAGCATGACGCGCGGCGCAGGGAAAACCGCCAGCGGCGTGAAGAAAACCAAGAACAGGATTTCGGACGGTCTGAAGGCGGCGGCGACGACGACAACACGGACGACCCTCCCGTTGAGAAAGAGAAGCCCAACTTTGGACTGTCGGGGGCACTAACAGAAGACACAAACACATTCCGGGGGGTGGTGATCAAGTACAATGAGCCACCTGAGGCTCGCATTCCCAAGCGCAGATGGCGACTGTACCCTTTCAAGAACGATGAACCCCTTCCAGTCATGTACATTCACAGACAGAGTGCCTATTTGTTGGGGAGGCAGAGAAGAATTGCTGATATCCCCATTGACCACCCTTCCTGCTCCAAGCAACATGCAGTATTCCAGTACAGGTAAGAATAACAATCATCAGCTGAGATGTTTTATTTTGCTATTTTTTTATTAATCTTAAACCTCACATGTCCACCTCTCTGTCTGTTCCTCTGTAGACTGGTGGAGTTTACGCGTGCCGACGGCACCCCGGGCCGCAGGGTAAGGCCTTACATCATCGACCTGGGTTCCGGCAACGGCACCTACCTGAACAACCAGCGCATAGAGGCCCAGCGCTATTACGAGCTCAAAGAGAAAGACGTTATCAAGTTTGGCTTCAGCAGCCGCGAGTACGTCCTCCTGCACGAGTTCTCGGACACGGCCGAGGTGGACGCCAAGCAGCAGGAGGAGGAGGAAGACGACGAGGGCCTCGACGAGTAAATGGTTCCCATAAACTGTATTGCCCGAGTTCATTCAGGTTAGACATCATCATCATCGTCAGTGTTTGTCAAATAGTTGTTTCTGCAGGGAACGGAACAATGAACTGAACCGGTCAATTTGGGACTTTATTAAAATAATGGAACAAAGGCTGGTTTATATATTCTGTAATTACCGAACTATTGCTTAAACCTGCCACAGCTGTCTCAAAGAAGACTTCCTATTCTCAGGTTGTTTGTGTAATGTCTGTGTGATGCATGTACTGATCTCACATCTGACAACACTCACAATAAAAAAAAGTGCTTAGTGCCAGATGACGATGTCTCGCCTCAGCACAATAGTTCATTATATATTTTTGGATCACAGCACCGAGTATAGTTTAGCTTCTCTTGTCTATGTCCAGGCTATATGTGTCAATGTATACGATACATGGAATGTCAACTCTAGCGTCATGTTTAGTAAAGCGTCGCTTATTTTCAGAGTAAAACATTACAGACGTACCACTTGTAATGATATTGCCTTTTAGTTGCTTTGTAGTGCAGGGGAAAAAAATAGTTGGTGCTGTAGTGGGTTTCCTTGCACCAATGCTGTGTGTGTGTTTCAAGACTTTGCTTTTATTTTTTGTCTCTTCTGAAGCCCAAGGCATTCATAGTAAATTTTCATTTATGTACTGTAAATAAAGACAGTGGAAGTTTGGATTGTCTCAAGTGTTTTCAATGTGGACATCTCAACAGAGCTTTGCACTTTTTGTGCTTTTTTAAAAAAATTTCCAGTAGAAAATTGTCTCTTATTACGATTAAAAAGCCTCTGTGCACTGAAAGTATAACTATTCAATTAATTCATGCACTTA
>JBCAUF010000343.1:21490153-21500160 GCA_038406115.1 Haemulon aurolineatum
CATGTCGTCAGTCACCGTGACTGATTTCGATGCACTAGTGAGAAGTTGTGTGTTAGTATGGTTACCAGGACACACTGTCTCAGTCACTCTGAAACTTTCTCATCCCTTATAAAAGTATGGAATAAAAGGTGTAGTGTTACGTTGCAGTAAAAGTTCTAATGTCAAAAATGATGGCCTGCTCTTGATGTAAAATTGTTTATCTGGTCTTTTTAAACTATGCAGAATTAGTCTTTTACCGAAACTTGTTTTGTGCAAAGTAAGTTCTGTGAGTGACATTATAAATGTCAAAACACACAAACACACCACTTCCTGCCTAATCTGACTTGCTTCTCAAAACCAATCTAATCTCCAGAGCTGACTTCTGTATTCTCATGTATCAATTTCCTGGTCAGTAAATTTTGAATTAATCAAATGATGTTGCCATTTATGGGTGTGTTTTTCCCAAGGATATTTCCAATGCAAATACCACATACACTGCTCTAGACAGATAGGAAGCTGCGCAATGGAGAGATAGAATTCCTAGAAATCCGCATGTAGTTGTTTTAACACGGTTTGCTGACATACTCGTACATTGGTACTTGGTACAAATGTAAAGCATTCATATGAAAAGTTTAAAAATGAAATAAAATGAAAAAACATTTTATTACGAATAAGACAGAGCGTGGTGGACTGTATACATCTGATTACAATGTCTAAATGAAAAGCAGCACTTAATTTGACTTGTAGGATCATATTCAGTTGCCAGACATACCTTCATAGAGCCCAAAAAGAATCAGCAGTGTATATCACACACTGCACACCCACCGCCATGCAGACCAGCAGTTGTACAGAATATTGTAATGCCACATTAATCTTGAATTAAGCCGTTAATACAGCAAAGAAGTCTTTCTTACTTACTGGAGCTTTTAAGAATTTTATCACCCTGTAAATGTTGTCTGGTCAACATTAAGATTAATGGCAATTTTTAAGAGATCAAAGGTCCGAATACAAAAGGATGTCTTCAGTTGAAGTCTAGGAATCCCAAAATATGTTGTTTTTGTAGACCACGTTGGGCTTTATCCATGCATATAAACATGTGAAGATTCGTGTTCAGGATGATTAACAACCATTTCCCAGTAGGACTGTGTAAGACAAGTGTCTCTGTGGTACACTCTTTTGTTGGCTACTGTGTTGTGCAGACATAATAACAATAATAGGTCTTTTATGCAGTACATTCAAGGGGGAGGAAACTCAAGTGTATACCACAGCCACTTGAACTCCAGACTAATATGAACATTACCATTAACAAGGCAGGAAAAACAGAAGATAAGAGATCCTAGATTAATGCCCTGCGTGACGCCAAACTGACAGGCACCCTTGTTGACCTTCACAAAAGCATTCTTATCAAGCTTCTAAGTAAAATGAGTGGATTATTATTTAAGAGACACTTCACAAAAAATAGATGATTTGTTATAGAGTAAATAAATCATCAACACATACTGTGGTCCCAAACTGGAACCAGTCCTTCACAAAATCACATGCTTTTTTAATTTGGGTCATTCGGGGACAATATTTTTGACTTTGTCCTAATATAATCTACTATTGCCTGCTGTATAAAGGAGGCTTTGGTGAGAAGATGAAAACGCAGCAGTGACTCACACATTTACCAATAATAGGCATCGCAAAATTTGAACACTTTTGTGCCAAACTTTCAAAGATGGAGCATTTTTCCAAGAAATCTATTCTTGGCAGGGTGGAAAAGCGTCTGATAGAGATCATGAGTCAATAAACCCCTCCACTGAAACCCATACCAGTGAAATTATGAAAGTAGGATACAGTGTTCGAAAAGTGGCTTTTGGGAAAGGGGAGAGTCCCGTTTTTTGAAGGTTGGGGGTGAGAGTGCACTGCACAAACGCAGTAATTTACAACCAATACATTACAATTCATAGAATATTTAGCCTAGACAACTAAGCTGTGTGATCACTTTCCATTAAGGCAAATTGTGTGTGATGTTGATGAGAGTGTGCCCACATGCACACATAGGCCACAACGGGCATAGACAGCATTGTGATAATAATCATGACAAACACGCATGCTGATGACTGCTTTACTATTAGCTTATCATTTATTTCAGGAACTTAAACACACAGGGAAATTTCAGGGTAGCCAAGCTCTCCGTAGCTCAACCGTATCTCCAACCTTAGTGGGAATTCAGCTTTACAAAGACTGATACCAGTATCAAATTGTTAAACATAATTTTTGAATTTAAAATTTTTTGAATTACATTGTACTGGAATTAATAGAGCAGTCCTTGCGGAATTGTACCCAAGACTGGAATACAATAGAGCTAATAATTACCCGTTAAAATTGTGAGCTATTAAGGTAACATAACATATTATGTAATATAGTCCATCTCAGTGGTTAACATTTGCCTTTGGAATTATATTTAAGAAAGAAATGGGAGACCAAGATCAAATACACATTAAAGCATGGTATTCATGTCCAAGTAGTAGAAAACAAGAAAAAATATCAATGAAATTTTCACCCTCCTTTTAAATATGGCACAGATGATCTGTAACTCATAAGTATTCAGAGGTTTGAATGGGTCTAGTGTTTCCGCTGCCTGAGTCATCAAAACAACTGCAGTCTATTAAAGGTTTTGCTTTCATGGTCACTCATCCTTACTTTTGTCTCTTTGATGAAACTGGGTAGGCACATTCAAAACAGGATTACTCGCAGCTCGGTTGATTTCTTAACAAAACATTCATTCATTCACAATCTGTAGCTGCTCATTGATGACATATGAACTGTGACAAAACAACACATCAATATTGGGTATGTTGCCAGCCCATTTCAGTTGGAGGAGGAACAGATTTTACAGCAGGAGAACTCTGCTTTCAATGCCAGTATAGTACTTTTTTATGCCAGCAACTTACGGCTGGGCAAAATAGCAATATCATATCTTTTTGATATTGTTCCAGTATATGATAAATGGCATGAGTGGCGTCTTTCCTGGTTCTAAACGCTGCCATCAAAGTGATTGCGATGCACCTAACTGTTCCAGCTGTTTTTATATTCAACTTTACCCACTTAGTCATAATATCCACACCACAGATAATTGTTTATAAGGAAACAGGCAAATGAGTTTGGTTTTGCTTTTCAGTAACCTGCTGAAAAAAACAACCTGGAAAATAATTGTGATAAGATAAAGGATGGTGATCCTGCCTGAGAAAAAAAAACCTGATGTAATTCCAGTCGCCCATCCCAACAACAGCATCCAGTTTTAACTGGTGTTACATGTTAAAGCCCCGAGGCCATAGCTACTGTAGGAATAATGGTGTACTAGACTGCATTACATTGGTAGGTGTTTCTAATGTTCTGCCCTACTCATGTAGTCCAATACAACAAAACAAAAACACAGAATTTAATATCTGACCTGTGAGTCTAAGTGACACATGAAGATACAAACTAGTACAAATGATGAGCCAGAAGGAACAAGGAAGTTGCATAGCGAATAAATTGACAACAAACAGGCTGAATGTCGCTGTGCACGACTGACACAGTAGCCATCTCCCGGTGGCTGCTGCCTTCAGGGCCAATGTTAACTCCTGTGACTTTCCGTCGGGGATTATTGACAGAGTGATGTCACCGAGGGGCGGCGGAGCTTTCTGTACTTCAGTGCGTTTTACTGAACCCCAGATTCACCGCGACGTAACGAACAGATTTTGACAGGCGACGGCGGCGGCGAAGGCGGAAGGGAACATGAACCCCTGAGCCGCACGGGGCGGTCACACCTCCTTTCACTGAACACCGCAGACTCCAGCCGACACACACACACGCACTCACACTGACACTCTCACAACACACACTCACCCACACACGCATACACACGCGCGCCTGACAGAAGCTGGGCACCGCGCGGCACAGACGCACCGGAGACCGGAGGGCGAAACCGTGCTAAACTCGTTTTCTGCCGTATCACACCGCGGTGCCTGAATGTGACGCGACGACACTGAACGACAACGGTGAGTAGTTTTATTTTTCCTCTCATTTTTTTGCCTGTAATTTAAGATCGAAAGTAGAAATAAATATATAGGCTAGAGGTGATTCTTATTTTCTTACAATGGCAGCAACGTGAATAACAAGGCGTACAGTTGTCTGAAGGCAAAAACTGCGCAGCAGCACAAGAATATCCCATGCCACAAAGTCACTGGGCAAAACCTTATTTTTCACCAAATCCAGCTGCTGATGTACATTTCTTTGAACAAATACCGACTGGAAAAGTATCCCAATTTTGTACATGTTAAGAGTTTGATAGGTTATTGGGTTATTTCATCTTCAGAGGGAGCCCTCCTGATGTGATGTGAAGTGCCCCTGTCAGATTTGTTATTTTCCCTATTGATTGATGAGTCATAAAGATACATGAAGAAACTCCAGGATGATGCACGGGCCCTTTTCAACCAGGACCTGACCCATCATTGGCTTTGTTACACTTTCATTTGGAGCAAGGTGCCTCTAATTAATGCCATCTGAGTCTGAGCGTATTGAAAGTGTCTGTGCAGTAAGGGTTGAATCCTATGCTTGAGGCTGAGCAGCCATAGCCTTAATTAGTCATGCTGTTAGTCAGCATTTATATCCTGAACATTGCTTAAGGGTTCAGTGATTTCCAAGTGCATCCTCGGACCACCGGAGGACTCGAGGGGGGAAACCTCAGTAGAAAGAGTAGCTAAATTTTACCAGTCCTGTGACTGCTGCTTTTAGTGGTTGGCCCAATGACAGAATGCCTGTTGTGATTGTAGGTTTCACCAAGCTGTCCCTCCACCTAGAGTAAACAGCCACGATCTTGAACCAAACAGCACTAAACAGGAATCTCTTAGACACGTGTTTCCTGTAGATGCTTGTCTAAATGGGTTTTTGCGGGTGTGCGTGAATCTATTTCTGGGGTCCTGTGATGCGAAAAAAAAAAAAAATGAAATGAAAAGAAAACATTATCGTGCAATTTCCTGTTTTGGCTGCAGGATCCTGGTTGAGGTCGATCCTCTTTGACAAATACCAGCTGCTCAAGAGTGCACACACAATGAAAAGGCGTGCCCATGTTTAAGTATGCTGGCACACACTGAAGTAGCACTCGGACACACTTTAAGTTTTGCTTTCATTTTTGTCTGGTTTTTCTTTGAGGACATGCTGGTCATTTAGCCAACCTGCTGTGTGCATGTTGCTTTAAATCGTTGCCAACATTGACATTGGTGGTGCTCACCATTTGTGCCATGTCTCTCCTCAATTAATGAATCAACTGGCGTTTCAGGAGACAGAAGTATTCTGGTTATACAACATGCCGCCGGTAATTATTAGCATAAACACCAACTGTGTCTCCGGTGTCTCTCGCTTTCCCCGGGGGACTTTAAGGCACAGGAAAACACAAACAACTGCGCGCATTTTGGAAACACAGGCCTATAACTCATCATTTGCCAGGCTGTTCCCAACTGACCAAAATAGAGCGGACCTTCAGCTGATGAGTTCCCTCTTGTATGCATCGGAGTTCCTCAGACGCGGCGATGACAGACAGCTGGGAAGCGTGTCGGTGTGAGGATGCCTCAGCGACACTCTGCTGTATGCCATTTTCCGGGGCGGAGGTGGCCCCGTGCCCATCGTAGAAAGCTTGCAGGGCCAGGTGTCGCTTGTACAAACTTAATTATTGCCGCAAAAGCTTCTTCAAATACAATTGAATGGTAAAAAGCAGGGCAAATTGATTTATGTTATATATTGCCAAGTGATACTGAACTGCCTTTGTTAGCAGAGAGTTCGCTACAACTGGGATCATGTTATGACTGAACCAATCCAAAGCCAGGCCGAACGGTGCCCTCATCCATCCGTCACGCTGGGCGATTAGTGAAGGATAACGTTGCAGGAAATCCGCCTGAGTTCATCTGTTTGTCTTTCGTGCAGTTACGGTAGCTCCCTGAAGACACACAAAGAGGCGGCTAATGCTCGTTCCAACACAGAGCGAACTTGGACGAATGAATCGTGCCGCTCAGAGGCTCGTTTTTTCCCCTCCATTTGACGACCCACGAAGGAAGCGGGAAGGTTTATCTCGTCTTAAACAGCGCTGCCAGCGGCTTTGCTATCCATTAACCGCCCCAGCATGCGGAGTGTCTTGAGGGGATACTAAGAGGGGCTGCCACATTTCAATAACCAAAGATTGTGCCAATGACAGTTGCTGTGGCTTTTCTGAAATAGCGAGCGGGGTGTCTCAGGGGCACATATAGATAGCAAATGTGATTCCAGCTGCCACCGTGGCATCCAAGTCTTAATGATAGGGCAGTTGATTGAGTGGAGTGTTTCTTCTCGTACGCTTTGAGCCGCGTATCGAGTTGCCGCACTATTGTTGATCAGAGCTACTTTTGCCGTTACATGAAATAAGCAGGTGATAAGGATTACACAGCTGTTGCTCTCTGCGCCGAGGGGGATTCTTAATCATGTCTGTGTGTGCGTGGTCATGAGCGCCCGTCCATGTGAGAGTCATCATCAGTTTAATTCTGTTTTTAACCGTTAAAACATAACTGTTCGTCGCCCACTGTTCAGTTCGGGCCATTTCGGTGCTTTCCTGCAGTCGTTTCCCATCCTACTGTACAACGTTGAAGACCAGCTTTTCTTGTTTTGCACGTTGTTCCTGTTAATACGGTGTTGTTCCTGTTATCCTTTTTTTTTTCAAGTGAGCCGATTACTTTTTCCATTAAGATGTAGTGATAGAAGTTTATGTTTTTGTTTATTATCAATATGATTATGAATATTCCCTCGAGCTGCAATGTTTAATCGATTGATAACAGATGACTAAATCAATTAAAAAAACATTTTAATAATTGATAATCGGTTTGGGTAGGGTTTTTTTGACAAAGGTTCTTTGACCCTCTATGACAGTAAACTGAATATCTTTGGTCTGTGGACAAAACAAGATGAGGATGTCATTTGGGATTTGGGAAATACTGATTAAAATATTTTTTGAACATTTTACAAATCAAGCAACTAATCGATTAATCGAGAAAATAATAAAAATAGTAGTATACAGTTAGTAAACAGCTTTACTGATTTGAAAATAATCATCAGTTGCAGTCCTGTTCTCTATTTTATGATAATCCCAGTCATCCCCAAATCTTGGCCATTGGAGACACAGAGGATGAAACTAGGAAGACTGAAGTTAGACTTAATGATGCAGGATTTGGTGCAGAGTTGACAAGTGTTATGGTATCAGTAGTTACGTAACTTCAGTGGCCGATACGCTCATGAGAGCAGTTGGCAGTGAAGCAGTCAGTTCGGTGTCAAGATGTGGAAAAGGGGAGGAAGCAGGCACAAACGGAATCAACCAAAAGTCCTCACAATTGCAGTAAGAGACGTGTGTGCGAGTGTGCATTTGTGTGCCTGTGTGTCAGTGACTGCATTTGTGTGCGCAAATCTAGCAGCGAGTGATTAAAGACCGAGCTCACCACAGCCTTTTGAGAGAGGCTGAAATCTCAGTGATTAGGCTGCCGACCACACAGTGTGGAGCAGGGACAGCTGCAGCTGGTTATCAATCGAGCGTTAAGAGAGAGGACATCGAAACAGATCCCACTGTTCAATGCTACCACCTAATTTTTATACTGGATGCAGAGGGCAAGGGCAGTGCTTGAAGTCCACTTTCTTGTGCATATATATTATACATACACATGGTCACACTTTGCTAGAATGAGATTGCTGTGTCTTAATGAAGCAGTAATAATGCAATATTTACTTTGGCTGGTGCCGTATAGCTGTTTTGTATATAGTTTCTGCTGACAACCGTTCAAAAGTTTCATGGAAACTATTTTCAACCATATGAAAATGTCTGAAACACAGATGTGCTGGTTTGAAACACTTCATTACGGCTATTATAACAAACTGAGAATAATCTACGAGAGTGAAACTTTCTCACGAGGCTAAGCTACGGTAAAATGAAGAAGGCGTTTTCACATTATTTATGTTACTGTTTAGCTACCACATGCTGGAAAGGGGGGCACATCTGAATGCCATTCTCAAAAATGTGCACGCTAAGCTAAATTGACGGTCTGCTGAGGCTGGACCTTCAGGAAATTATTCTCTAAAAGCCAAAAACAACAAGCTGCCAGGAATGAGGAGAGTGGGAAGTTCAGAGCACATGAGGAGGAGGCGCCGGGGGAAGATGGATCCATTTCAATACCCTCCGAAATAGTAGGAAGGATGCACACTGGGACCACCATGTGATAGCGTGCGCTGCTCTTGAAATCCCTGTCATGTGTAGTCCGCAATTTCCTCCTTCCAAAGTCCGTGAAGATGACTTTCATAATGAAAGATCAATTATTTGATCCCTGGCATTTACTGTACTCCGAGGATCATATGTCACAGATAATGCCCTGTGGCCCTTGGAAAGCACTACATGCTCCTGCTATAGAGTTGTATTAATAAGCTTAGAAATTTACAAGTGAACCACTGGGGGAGTTGAGGAAAAAAAAAACATTCTTTGAAGCTAAAAGTTTACTGAAGTCAAGCCAAGTGAGCGCCTGTCTGGTAGCAGTTTACAGAGAAGATTATTAACCACAAGCAAATGAGATATCACAAAGCCATAGAGGAAATAAACTACATTCTCGTTAATCTGGTGGGGTGGGTGATGGAGACTTTGAGAGTCAGTATTGAACCTTGGACTAGCAGTGCAAGTTTAACAGTAACCAATGCTCTAAGTAAAAAATAACTAGGCCTGTAAAAACAACCAAGCAATAACAAGAATGGACCAGTCTTAGCATTTCTGTAAAAATACATTTAGCACTTTTGCTCTCAGTGGAGACCTGTTGTACTCGACCTGCACGTGATGTTTCATCACTTCCTCAAAATGATATTTTCTGCCGCATAATTTCTAAGCACAACTTTTATGACATTTGTCAGTGGCCGTAGGTGGAGTTTTAGCTCAATGGAAAATATAGTAAGAGACGCAACGTTCAAAGAAATGCGATGAGGAACTTCGACTGACTTGGATGAAAAATAGTCCAAATTATTTTTTCAACTCATTTGAAAACTGTATTGTGTTTTCTCATGGAAAGAGCAACATTTCTTTCCCTGGTTTTTATACTACTTTAGCTGATTTACTGTGCATGTTCTGCAGTGAAGGAAATTAAAAAGGTATGCTGATATATCTATGATAACTGTATTTATAGTGCGCTCAACAGTTAAGCAGTCAGATGACTGACGTAAGACTGCCCTCTATGCAAATAAACGGTGACTAAATAAAACTGGTTCTGTTCGGGTGCCCTACACTTTCAGATTGCAGTCTTCCTTTTTCACAGCTGTTCTGTTTCCTCACTCAGCATTCGAGTGAAGGCGGCTTTTGAAGCACATCTCGCATGGCTTATCTCTGTTGGATATTGAATTCTGTGGATTTTTCACTCTTGGCTCTCTTTGAATTTACTTTTCTTCCGTGAAATTGTTAATTCAGTTGTTGATTAACATCACTATGCAGCCAGTGCTTTGAAAAGGTTACTGAATAACTAATTATCTTTTTCCACGTGTATTTGTCCTCTTAGTTTCACAAAATCTTAACTCGGTTGTACAATTCTCTTGTGTGACAGTTTGAGGTGGGCTGGCTGCAGTGATGTCCAGATCCACAAAATCTGCCTCAAGGTCCCGGAGCCGCTCAAGGTCCCGGTCAAGATCCCGCTCCACGTCTCGCTCCAGAAGTCGCTCCAGATCCCGGTCCAGGAAGCGCCACTACAGGTAGAGTTATAAACAGTCGTCCTTTCAGAATAATCTATTACCTGCATTGTGTCTGTGTGGTCTATTGCATTTTGTTTGATCGCTAAAGACGCCCCTGTGTTGCCAGACCAGACCTAATGAAACAACTTTTAATATCTGATTCTTTAGTAAGTGAAAAGTGTTACACAGTACACACGAATAAAGAGTGCCTTGACACACATAATGCTTAAAGTATGAATGACTGCGACCCAACACAGTCGGTTGGAAAAAGAGAGTCTTGCAGCAGGTGCAGCAGG
>JBCAUF010000343.1:21591401-21603594 GCA_038406115.1 Haemulon aurolineatum
GCAGCACTCTGTGACCCGAGGTGCACTCACCTGGGTCCCGTGTGCTACACGACACTGTTAACGCCCCACCCACTCCAAAACGCTCTCCCACCGAGAACAAAGCAGGTGGCACATCCTTTGCTCCCCCCGTTGCGCCAGAGTCCAGTTCGCTCTCCGCTTCCAAACATCCAACCACGGGGGATGAATCATCGGCCTTTACTCAACACACAGACACGGGGCCCGGCAGTCCGGAACGAGAGAGCGAGGCTTTAGGTCCCTGCGACTGATCTCACTCTTAGTCTGAGAATGTGACCCCTTGCTTGGGTTTAAAGCCAAATGCGCACTGGATACAGGCTGCTGGGGCCTCTCACACACATGAGCTGAGACAGAATGACTTACTGGCAGGCTAAAATGACTGACCCCGGTGTAATGGGCGAGGCTATTGGCCGGCTACGTGATCGACTCGGATCGGTCGAATGAGTGAATGAGTTTGTTCTTACCGTTTGTTCAGCACCATGTTTCCGAGCTTGAGGTCTCGATGCACAATGTTTTTCTGCAGGAAACGAAAAGGGAAGAGAGGAAAATTATGTTTGGTCAAAAATCGTGCCAAGGGAATCGCTGGTCTCAAAGCCATCAGTTTGTTTTTGAGAGTGGCACACAAGCATGGGAGGGGAGTAATCGGAAAGGACGTGCAACTTGCTAACAACAACAACTATGCAATTTCCCCAGCAGTTGATAAAAAAAAACACAGGGTTCAAGCTTCTTTCATTGATGAAAACAGAAAACTAGACAAGTCTCACCTTATGAAGAGCCTCCACCACGCGCACCACGTCGTAGAAGATGACGATGGCCTCGCGCTCGCTCAGTCGCTTCTCCTTTATGACGTAATGCTGGAGGTTTATTAGGTCTGCGGTCTTGTCGCTGAAGTCGTGAGCACACAGGCAGTCCAGCACGAGGCAGATCCGCTTCTTCATCTTGCGTACTTTGTTGGCCTCGATGTCCTCCACTATTTCGTAGGCTCGATCCTGAGGGACGGCGAAAAAAAAAGATGAAGTGTGAGCAGCCGTCTTCGGGAAGGCGCCTTCTTTGTCAGTGGACAGAGTTGTGGATGTATTTTAGTGGGCACTTTCCAACGGCATCCGATCAATACAAGCTGAGGCATCCATGAAGGCATCAAAATGAATGGACGGCTGATCAAGCCGATTTATTCAGCTTAGAAAGACATAGATTCAAGCCGGGTAGAGGCCATCAATCACCAGACAGCATGTAGCCAATGTAAATAAGACGCATCTACCCCTCCACACCAGGTGGTGGGGGGACGAATAACAAAAGTGATTCTTCTTCTTCTCCAGCACCAGTCTTAGCAGAGTCACCACTTCTCATTGATTTCTGCATCAGGTTGTCAGTTTTTTTTTTTTTTTTCTCAGATGCAGTCAGCACCTCTGAAAGCGAACATTATTAACTGGTTCTCTCACAGTGGAGATGCACTATAATAATCCAATCAATATTGCAGCCCTAAATGAATCAGAGTGCATGGCTCAATGCTGCTATTCTGAGAACACCGGCAGAGTGGAACAGACAGGATGTGAAAGAGAGACAAAGGAGAAAAAAAAAACAGAGAGAGAGAGAAAGAGAGAGAGAGAGAGTGAGAGAGAGATGGAACAATAACAAAGTTAAAGGAGGAGGCAGACGGGAAGACAGGTGAGGGGAGGGGGGGGGGCTCATTGTGAATGGATGGGCCCGTGAATAGAGAACGGCTGCAGATAAATATGGCTTTTAAAGGTTCTCGCACTTCTCTATTGAAACAACGGTGATAAAGAAAATGCAAGCAGCTGGCGGCACTAATGAGGAGCTTACCTCTGCTATTACTGAGCTAATAAGAGCATGCTGTTACTTGCAGTCACATGGCGGTGCCATACTCTGAACTGAATAGAAAGTGACACAAACTTCTCCCTGGTAATGTTGGCGTTTTTATCATCTTCAATTATACAGAATACTCGCCCACGCAGTGCTGAGTAATGCACCGCAGACTATTAGAGAGTCTTCTTTTTTTTTTGCCTGTGATATTACTTATTCGCCGTGAGCAGAAATGTAGCTTCGATGCCTAACGTGTGCGGGTCTCGGTGTACCTGGAAGAGGCCGTGGTGGTGGACCACGCCGTCCTGGTTGTGCAGCAGAGAAAGGAGGGAGTACTCCGTGTGCAGCAGCATCTTCCCCTGCCTCTCCTCCTGAGTCTCTCCTGCAGAGTCCACCCGCTCCTCCAGTGTCAGGATCTGCCGTAAAACCGCGCGCCAGAGCAGAGCAAACATTAGAGGTCACAAGACGAGCTCAAAACAGGATCAGACAGTGAAAAGACAGGCAGCCTTAACCACTTAGTCTGATGCTAATCTTTGGCCCTGACACGAAGGCTTTTAAGTGACTAAAGACATGACATTAAGGTAAATCTGCTAAGCATTTGACAAGAAGTTACAATCTAAGCGGTGGAGATGGTACAGCTAGGGCTAGAGCTCGTACGCTCATGTGAAGTAAACAAGCAGTGCAGCAGACACTGAGGCGCTGTAGTCATAGGTATGAGGGAACGGTCAAGGCACTGACTCACTGCACGGTCGTGGGGGTTAAAAGTCAACATTCCAGGTGGGGCGCTAACCTTCCTCCCTTCCTTTCCCCCACTTCTATGCACCCCACCCTTGCGCAACAGACATTAGATAGCCCCCAATAAACAGATTGCCAGGCCGAGGGTTTTGTTGTTTGTGCCAGACTGAAACAGGGGCCCATAAAACGAACACCAACAAAGGAAGGTCAAAGGTTCAGATGTCTACCGGGACGCTGTAGCTTTGGTTTGAACGATATGCGCAAATTCTTCACTCGTGGTGTTTGTGAGAGGAAAAACACGAGGAAAAAAAAAACAAAACAAAACGAAACGCGCCGAACCCGGCAGACTTACTTTGAGCTGATAGAAGTCATCCGTGCCGTCCTTTCTGGCCAGACACTGCACTATGCTGGGCACTGGTGAGTTGCCCAGGCGAGGCCCTGCAAGGATAAGAAAAGAGAACAGCTGCATGACCAAAAGGCAGGCTACATGCCGGAGTGTGTGCTCTCACTGCGCCTCATTAAAAAGGCTGCGTGTGCACATACCCATTAACACCCTTAGTGTAATGTTTTCTTTGGCACTCGGCATTGTAAATAGTGGAGGAGTTGCGTAGCAGAAAACATACATGTTGGACAAACGCAATTTCCAGAGGGAGGAAGTAACCTCGCTCCGACACGGACGCGGACCTCTCTGGCCGATGTCATGGGGATCAGTGGAATTCTTCACATTCTTGTCTGAGGCGTGCATGCACACAGAGACACCCCACGACTCTTGACATTCGCACTCAAACACATATAGCTTCCCCCAGTTTCCTGCACGCACACACACACACTCAGCCACTCAGACTGTGTTCAGGACTATTTAGTTACATTTGCTTTCTTACCAAGGATGAAGGGTCCGGCTCTCTTGGCGTTATTGCCGGATATCCCGGGACATTGCTGCTTGCTGGCCCTGCCTGATGTCTCTCCAGCCCCCCTCTCCGACGAGCGCCGCTTGGACATACTGGAGCTCTACAGGGGAAAATATCTCATTAGTACACGGGATAAAGATAGTCAAGTTAAAGGGTAAGTGCATACATGTGACTGCGGGGACACAAACAACCGACAAATATAGCATCGGTAATCTGTAACCCCAACAATGGTTTTAAAAATGGTCTGTTTAAAAATAAAGACTACACCCAGAGCTTTACCAGGGGTCCGAGAGGCTGCTTGAGAATGCACTGATGGGTGAACAGAAGTGAAGGGGGGGTAAACTTCAGGGCAGCTCCACCCAGCCTATTTTAAATATCCCTCCCACACATTTACCGACGCCTCAGTGTGAATGTGAGGCCATTACGGCTCCATTCAGAGTGATAGGTTCTGGTGTCAAGGGTGACACCTCAGACTCAATCTCCAAAACAGCCAATGCATATGTGCCTCAGCCTGCAGTTTAAATGACAAATGCTTTCATGTAATTAAAATGAACCGCGCTCGCACATCGTTCTTTAGTGTCTCTCAGCACTCAGCCACATGACCGTCTTTGGCTTTTTTCCTGCTGCAGTGGACGCGGGGTTAGAAAATCCTTCTGCTCTTAATCTGCGCGTTTTATCTCAAAATCTGTACAGCCGGCTTATCTGAGCAGACCTTCCTCTGAAAGGACATGCGTGTTCGAACAAGGCTGAGACAAACAAACACAAAAAAAAAAGAGAAAGCCAAGCCCTTGTGCCATGATAAGGAACCAGATTCGCATGTCAGAAGAACCAGTGACACAGTATGACACATCATCATTACACAAACTGCTTTAACCGCCGCGGCAGATCTACCTCCCAGAATTTAGAGCGTAAGAGGTATGCTTTGTTTACTGATACTGAGTTCCAATGTGATGAAACCCCATCTGTTTCCTGTAACAGGGAAGTAGTGCCTTGAACCGAGAGGAATGACTCACCCTGCTGTCGTCCTGAGTTTCCATTGGACAGAAATGCTTAAATGTCTAGGTGATGACACCAATAAGAGCGTGAAATGTGCCCCCAAGCCTCTGACATGTGCACCACATCAACCGAAAAGAAGAAGAAAAAAAAAATCACCACATAGATGTTAGGTCCGCAAGAAAGGCAACGCAAAGTGACATATCCGAAGTAAACAACAACAAAAAAAAAAGGTCACTGTCTGGTAGCAGCGGCATGCATATTTTAGCCAACAACACAAGAGAAGTGATTCAGACTAAAAAAAAATTCAAAGCGCCTCATGACCTGCAAGCTAAACATTGATTGGAGAGCTGACAAACAGTACGGGAAAACTTCAGAATATGTAACCAGTCTTGCAAGTAGAACAAACTACAGGAAAGGCGAATATTTTTAATGAATAAGGCCATCTTCCTGTTTCAAAACGAATCGTGCGCCACTCGCCAGTTGGCGTTTTTGGGCAGAGAGGAGGCAGGACAGTTGGCAGTCAGTATGGGCTGGTATGAATTCTCACTTCCATGAGGCTTTTTGTGATCCCAGACAGCAGACAGTGTCATCATCATGTCTCTCGCCCATCTGTCTCCATCTCCACTAGTCATCACCCACTGAGTCTGATGAGCTGAGGTTTTCTGACAGCATTTATGGCACAAGCCAGAGTGACACCAAGTCACGCTGCCAATAGTAAGAGAGCATCTTACTCTAGAGCACGCACGGCAACGCAATGCATAATCCAGCGGCCAAAGTGGTTGGCAGAATCGACAATTTCGACACCGCTTCCCGTGCTGCCAGATAAATACATTTTAGATTGTTGGTTGAGTGCTAGAAAGGCTGCTAGATTGAATAAAATAAGCAGATAGTGGCAAAGCAAACAGGCATTTCATTTGTGGCCAATTCCCACATTTCTAACAAGGTTATCTGTGATTGTATCTTGTACGCATTTCCTTTCTCTGCAGCTACACAGTCCATAGTTTAAAAAAAAACAAAAAAAAACATACCATCCATGTACCTTGGACTTGACACTAAACTGACTCATGGACACAAAATGCAGCACAACACACAGCAAATGGACCGAAGGCTATTCATCTACCTACTAAACACCAGCTGTAGCAGTGCGGAGCCAGCCCCTGACACATCTAAAAAGCAAAGGTCAACGCAACCGACTAATGCACAGTGACCTAAATGACATCAGCGCGATGACAGCACACAGCTATCCTTTTCTGACACCGCTTTGCCTCCCTGCACAGCCAGTGATCTGGCAAGCAAGACTGCCTCCGACTGCCTCTGCCTCTGACTGTACCAGAGGGAGGACAAGAACAGATACAGCCTCTGAATCATATCACACAAAAGGAGGAGAGACACGCTGCCGGTGCCCACGAGAAATGTGGGCTCCTGAAATAGTATCAGAACAAAACAACCACGTAGGTGTCTCAAGATTCACCCACCCAGACTCCATGCTACTTGTCTGGCTCTGCAAAAACGGCTTGATTGCAAAAAGAAAAAATAAATAAATAAAAATTTCGAGGCATTAGGATGGACAAAGAAAGCATAAGCAGCTGTGCAGGTAGTAAACACATGCAAGTGAATAACAAAATCCGGAGCGATCATGCAGCCGGCGAGATTATGGTACAAATCAATGACTCTTGATATGGATCAAACGCAAAAAAAAAAAGAAAAAAAAAGTCAGGACAAAGAGGTAAAGCAACTCGAAGGTCACACACGCTTCAAACCTGCTGCATGAATGAAATGTCATCATTCATACACCGCCATCAAGCCCACCTCTCACTGACGTTGTTGACTGCCTTATTGCAAAAAAACAAAAACAAAAAAAAGTCCGTGCACACAAGGTCATATTGTAAAATCAACGAGGCGAAAATAGTAATAGACATGCACGCGGACTGTCACACATTATTATTTCGTGCCATTTTGCGACCACAGGGTCTGGACACACCGCTCCACACACACTTGTACAAAACGAGACGAGTCGCGGAGTGTAAAAAAAAAAAAAACGCTGACGTTATGCCTCACAACTTGTGCACAAAAACCCCACTCAACAAGACAGCTCACAACTTGAGGCGAGCAGGTGCTAATGTGTCTTACCCACAACAATCACTATTTTACCACCTGGAGACGTCTTTTAAAAGCACACATCACCGCGTTACGTTACACGGCGTGCCTTTAATGTTAGACACCGTCTCACTCTTGACTGGGGTGATTATTCACGTTAAGCACAAACGCACACGTTACTTTACGTGTTTATTTTTTTTAAAGGGGTGCAATAAAACAAAAGCCCGAGTGCAGATACAAACTTAGTAGGGACAACAAAGCGGTCTGAATTCCTCGGCTTGCCACAGCTTCACGCACACCGGCCACACAAAGAGGCACACAGCACAACACAACACGGAGTTGGGCTTTTCGGGTGCAAACTACACAGAGCAGCATGTTAGCTCGAGGTTTTAAGGCTATTTGAACGTGAATTACTACGTGCCGGGGTGTTTTCAATACGCTTTCTGGCGAGCTAACGCCAACCCGGAGGCTACGGGAGCAGCCGGGAGGCCATTTAAACAAAGTAGGTAACATTACAGCTGGCTTAGCGTTGCCAGAAAAAGCTAGGATAGCAATGTTGGTCGCTACCTCGCTTACCTCGAGCCAAAACCGCCGGGTAAAGTCTGCGTTGTCTGCTTAAAACGTCGGCATTTCTTGGGGGTGAACGCTGCGGTGGATGTGCGGAGCTTCTCGCTTCAACAGGAGAGACCACAGAGGGTTGGTTTCGGGGTTGTTTAGCCTCTGTTACCGAAATGAGCAATTAAGGAAAAGCCTCCGCTCGTCGCTGATCGCATCTTTCCACAGCGACAGCGCCACCTGACAACGGAAATGACGCACATGCCCGTTTGATTGACAGCCGCGCTCGACCAATGGCGACACCTGTCTGTTTTTTCCGAGTAAATGCCAAATGGTTGCGCACTGATGATGAAATTCTTTGCATAATAAAAGTTGCAAAATGAAACGGATTACGTCACAGTTGTCTGTACGGGAAATTGTTTGGTGCAGCATGTTAAGTTTAAGTTGAAATGAAACAACGCCACTTGCAAATGTCAAGCGCAGACACTCAAATTAGCCTATTATACAGTAGTTAGGTTTGTTTGGAAATGAATGCCCAGCCCACATGGATAAGACACTAAAAATATTCAAGTGGTGAAACATTTGTCAGACACAACATAACTTATTACATAGCAAACAAAGAACTTTTTATTCAGTTCTTAGCTCTCTAACCAGAGGAAGTCCTCAGAAATTAAGGAACATGAAATTAACTTTATTTTCAGCCCCACTCCTAAGTCACATGAAAATCAGTATTTTCTCTTCACGTAAACCATTAAACTTACCTGTTTCTATTGCTAAAGGTAATGCACCTGAATGCAACTGTGCACACAGAGAGTGCTGACTCTTGGTCGAAAATTTTACTTTGTAGTTGCTGCTTAATGAGACACATATTGCACTTCATTCAGGCTAACCACATGACTCAGTGAGCTGTGCATCACTGAGTTCAGTTAACAATCATATGATAAAAGCATTTGATGTTTGAATATTTCAGACTCATTGTCCACTCATAACATTTCCAAATCAATGCAAGTATACTGGTGTGTTGAAATTGCAGTTTAAGAGGGTTTCATTGCCAACACCTCCAATTCAGCTCACTAAAAAGTCAAGCCGTTACTCATTTACTCAGCAAGAATAGTTTTTAATGACAGTGACATTTAGTAAAGCCCACCTATGTTCCCAATATAGACTCCCTGACTGATCTTAAATGCCACCCACAGCTACCAGTTTCAAACCAGTGGGCAGGTGTGATAGACAGAGAGGGTAACGTAAATGGCAGAGGCGTATTAGAGTTGCTCGATCCTTCCTGCATTGACTCAACGCAGCATATGCCCCTGGCCACATGAAACATTTGTCAGCCTGTGGCTTTACAGTGTCCCACCCACAGACTTTAAAGAGGAAACTGAATCATAACACGAAATGCAGGGTCCGTGAGAGAAACACGATTTAGTGTCATGCTAAGAGAAACAAAGGTTGACTGGACTTTAAAGATTTTTTTTGTTTTGATGTTTGTTTTTCTACTATTGTTTGTAGCCTATGGAAAAAGCAGCGCAAGCCATGCCTTCACAGCACTTTTTAAGCGAAACATCTCTTTGAAATAAGTGACACTAATTTATTATCTCAGAAGTAATTTATTTTGATTTTACCATGCTTCTAAAATAAAATTACCTTTTTGGTGACATTTATGGGCAATGTTACTTTATGGTGAAACACTGTTTTTCCAATGAGCTTGGCTGACTTCTGTGCACAGTCTTGCAGGGTGACTGGCACAAGCTCTGGTTTCTGTTTGTTTTGCAGGTAGGCTGTACCCTCAGGGCACGTAGCGTTTTCTGATCTTTCCTTTGCCAAGATTATTGGGAAGACCTCACCAGAGAACTCCTCCCCCGGATCAATTCAGAGAAATGTCTCAGCATGTTTTGCCTACATGGTATGCACCATGTTCGTGTGTGTGTGTGTGTGTGCGTGTGTCTGAGTGTGGTTGACTGGAGGAGTGCAGACGACCGTCTCATTTTGACCTGTCTGCAGGCAGACTGCACACAAATATCTTGGGCACAGCTGTTTGCTGCATTGTCGCTCTGTGCTGGAGGAAAGCAGTCAACTGTGGATTAAATTCAAGCTTCCTATTTTAAATGGTCTGGTTTGGTGGTTAAATTCGATAAGTATAAATAAATAGAATCAATCACACTTTCGTCAGTTTTGCATGTAAGCAACTCCGACACTGTTCACACTGTTAAAAAAAGGTCTGAGTAAGCCCGGAGTATCACTGCATAATAAAATGCAATGTAGACGTGTGTGGCAGTCAGTCTGGAAAGACCACACGCAGTACGTGATGTTTAGAAAGGTCGGACAGCTCCCCCTACTGTTTCATCTGGTCCACTACAACAAGCTGTTACAAGATTCATGCCATTTTTAACAAACGATTGCATCAGTGCCCAAGTAAATGACACATTTCATACAATAATGTGTGTAAAAATGTTTTTTCGCCCCAGCTATTTATTAAAAATCCTACATCGTACATTCAGCAATGTAACAACTGCAGAGATATGCACATCCCTATACACAAAAAATATACATTCAAATAAATAAAGGATGCAATAAGCATATTTACATATTAGACAATTGCTTATATTGCATTACTCTATATTACAATAACCTCCTCATCAATGAGCACATTTCTGGGGCAACAGCTCAAAATTCAGAGGGTGGTGAAAAATGTCTTCCAAGTTGCTCCTCATGTGGTTTTAAGGTTCTACAGCGTGATGTAAGACATACATATGTCTTACCAAAATTAAGCTTTGAGGAAATTTGAATCACATTAGAAAGAGCACTTGGGTTTCCTCCGATACCCCAACAATATAAGTGAATCACTTGTTCAGAATACAGAAGTTAACAAACTCCCTCCTCATACTGTATGATAAATCATGGAATTATGGACCAAAAGCCTGAAATTCATCTACAGCTGTGACGTATTATTATCATTTATGATAAATGACATTGCGTGAAATCTAAGGAATGTGTATTTTGCATACTGTAGCGTCTGATTCACATTTTAAAAGTGCAACATCTTGACATTGTACAAACAGATGTTTTGTTATTATCACATATGTTCAACACACTGATATTGGCCTACGGTATATTTTGATTCACTGAAACTCTTTTCAGTTTACAGCAAACATATTATTACAGTGTATTGCTGTTCAAGCTTGGCTCACCACATTCTTAATTGTTAACTTTGCAAATTTGCAGTTGGCCATTTGACAGCCAATGGAAACACCTGCTCACATCTGCATTTTTGAAAGCACTCAAAGAAGAAGGAGTTTGTGGCTGCATGTGAGGTCACTGCAGTGCATTTGCAGGTTCGGACAGCAGACTGGTCTACGGTAGGACAGACTGTTGATGACGCATTGTGCACAGCCCCCTGGGGCATTCTGTCAGAATGACCACGTCACAGGCCGTCCATCATGGCCAGAAGGTCGTCTCCTTTGCTGCTGGCACTGGGAGATTGATCCCCAGACTCTGTGAACTCTCCCATGATCTTCGCCAGCTCTGCATTTGCCTGCTGGTCCTGAAAGACAATATTATCCACCAATCAGAGCGCCAGTGTGGTCATCACAGAGACTTAGATTGCACTAAATCCTGTTAGACGGGCAAAGCCTCACATCATTGACTGTACAACCTTAAGCCTATCATTGAGATAAGTGAAATTCAATTCAGTGAAGGGGATTGCTTATCAAGAGTAAAAGACAACGCCCCAATTGTGACAGGGTAGGGGAGGGCAGACCACAAGACTTTTGCCATGATTTAGCTGTCCAAGATGATATATATTCTGATATTTTCATAGTCTTGTAGTGTGCACTTACCCTTAGATAACTGAGATATGGTCAAATTTTTTGTCACCGAATGTGCAGTGAAGTTTAGATTCTCATTGCACAAATACTGAACATTCACTTTTTTCATTGTGAAGACAGATGACAAAGCTTTACCTTTGTTGCTTGAATTTTTATGACTCCATACGAAAGCTCATCTGGTCTTGATATTAATGCTTCTCTGTGGTAAAGGAGAGCCACCGTGTTAGAAATGAGTAATCACAACAAGTTAAATAGTTCTTTTTCACAAAGGGAAGCATAGTGTTTTCATGTGATCCACATGACAGTCAACAAACACAAATAAGGGGACTCACTCTTCCTCCTCATCCGTGGCAAAGAGGTTGACTCGGAAACCGCTGTCTGCGTTTCCTGGTTTCTGAACTTCTAACCCACCCATTAACTTAGCCAACAGATTTAGCTCCTCTTTGGCCAGAGGGTTGGGAGCAGCGTTGACCTGTTGACACACAATGGCTTGTTTACTTCTTTATATTTCTGCTGTGCATGTTGTTTACAAGATCCTGCTACTGTAGATGATGCACCAGGAGGTAGAGTGTGGCTAAGGATCACATCGCCACATTCATGTGCATATTATGCACCGTGGGCATCATAAGGAGTCTCCAAGATTTAGTATGAGTGCATGAAGCTCATTAATTTTTTGTTTATTCCTAAAATCATATATTACAGGGCTGACAGTGAAGCTGTTTCACCTTTGTGTGCTGAGCAGAATTTTTAGACGTTCCTGACATGTGGGTTTCCACTGGGCGGCTTACACTGTACCTGAGTGATGAGATGAAGAAGAGAAAATCAGCAATGGAATCATGTGACATCAAGTCACATAAGTTAAAATGCCAGACACTCTAAACAGTCAGTTGAACCAATCAGTGAGTGGTGAAGCCTTTTCATGATTACAACAGAAAAGTTCATGTGTTTTGACTTAAAACTTCTAAATATCCCATGAGCTGGAGAAAAGAAAATCATCATCAGCAGCCCACTACCAGTGCATAAATTCAGCACCAAGTCATGCTCATGTATCATTGTACTTCATTACATCTTACATGTTTGTGCCTAGTTTGGTGACCCTGTCCCCAAATATCTCAAAGGATCCCTCCCGCAGAGCAGTGGTGTAGTTTCCTCCGTTGGTGAACTGCAGCCTGGTCACCTCTTCGCCAGTACAGCTAAACATCCTGGAATTACCAAATACAAAAAGACAAAATATTAAGGTCA
>JBCAUF010000343.1:21638010-21648551 GCA_038406115.1 Haemulon aurolineatum
CATGCATTACTCAGAGAATATAATGTAGACTTTTTAAAGAGGTTCAGCTGATTTTTGAGAAAACACTTGTAAAACTTTGTGGCCTAAGGCCGACAACACGAGCAGCACAGGCTCCACTGATTTCTAAGTTGAGTGGCACGACTTTCTCTGCAGGCTCTATAAACTTTTACTGCGTGTTGGTCTGTGGACAATGATCCGACTGACATCAAACTAAAGTGGTCCGTGGACCGTTTTGTTGAATTCCGTCGGGGGATGCCAGCACACAGGGAGTGCCAGAGTGTGAAACCAGAGGACTCAAAACTTTATTCAACGTTAAAATGAAACAGTCGAGAGGCACCAAAGGGCTACGACTGACGGTGTGACCTGTGTTTGTGTAGTCTGTGGTGTTATTATTTACTGCTGTTCACAAATGTGCCCAGTATAGCTGCTAACTTGGCCACACAGCTATTTTGGCAAGGTTAATTTTTTTCCATTTGCTTTTTTCAAACTGCACAAAAGTAGCCATTGTTCAGAGTTGCGAAGGAATAAGCAGTGCCTCCGTGCTTGCACATTTTCCCGGCAAGCATAAATGCTTTCTGTAGCCAGACATGATAAAGAGCATAGACTTGCAGCCAGGTATACACATTCACTTCCCAAGCTAGGCTAGTCTGGTTTGCAGCCAAAAGCCTGTGCACAATCTATAGTGGCATAGGCAGTGAGGAACAAACTCTGTGACAACAATAGCTCAGCAACAAATGATACCTGTTCAGTTTTTTTGTTGACTGTCGAGGAGCTGTTGATTTAAGCACCATCTCACAGCCTAAGAGCAGAAGAACAGCAACATCATTATTTTACGGGTGAACAAAATAGTAGTTTGTGCTGGCAATTTACTGAAAAAGCAACAGAACAATATACTGCATTACAGCATTGTTGAGTCTCTGAAATGACCAGAGTACAATTAAAACCCCTCAGTCCCACAGACAAAATGTCTTCCTTGTAAACATCAACAACTGTGTGGCTTGTATTTCGAACTGCACATTTTGCAGGTGTGAATGTTCTTCTGTCCACGCCTGTGTGGATAATTAGTCCTTGTTTTCCTTGTTAACCTGGACAAATCACTCTCCTCATATCAATGAATCCTTTCCATCACCTGGGCAATTTTGGTTTTATTTAACCTTTATGCTACCAGGCAAGACATTGAGAACAATTTCTCATTTACAATGATGTGCCAGAAGAAGGACGGAAGGGGAGAAAAAACAAACACATGTCTATGTGACATTTGTTGACCATCTGAGTGACTGGTGAGCCCAAAAAAATTAGTAAAATTGTATTTGTAAGGGAAAGGCTCTGATATAATGAGATGACAGACTTATTTGTCACTCACTTTATGCTAATAAACCTTCCATGTGGCTGTGGCATCAAACTAGGGTGCTGCTGGCAATATGAAGTGCATTAAAAATTTTACAGCCCACATATTGTTTACACAGAGTTGATTCTCCTTTCTCAGAGTTTCTCAAGGGGCTATTGAGTCAAATAAATCCAACTTGGTTAATTGATGCTGACACATCAGGCATTGCATTTGCTGGAATTGAATGCACAGTCGGACACTTTGTTGGTTTTGCACATATGCTAACATCAACCACTCACGTCATAACAGTGACAATAGAACAGAAAGAAACACACCTTCCAGGATATACAGTCCCTCCACAGAGCGTTTGTATCTTCAAATACCTCTGGATTTAGCCAGATCATCAAATGTGTGGACTCCACATGGGCTTCAAACTGGCCTGACACCTTGTGTGATGTATGGCCAGTCATGACTGCCCTACCTCCCGCTCCCCATGAACACTTGATTGCTTCACTTTGTTCGTGCGCTCATTTCCCTATTCGCGTTCTGGATGAGCGCTCACAACGGACTCACTTTCTGGCTCTTGATTGATTGATTTATGAGTCAATCATTGGATAACATACCATTTCCAACACACACTTTTTTTTTCTGTGAGGAATCAAAGCCATGCAGGGTTGACATATAGCTTGTTGTCAATTCATCCTGCTTAGAAAAAAAACAACTCTGCTTTTAGTTCATTTTCTCCTTTGGAAAAAGAGGGAGCACGAGGATAAATACTCAATATTTGCTGAAAGTCATCCAAACTTAAAATCTAAGGCTGCATGTTAACGCCTCATTTTCCCTATCAGAAATGCCAGACCACCAGTGAAACATGCCATCACCAAAAGACTAAGGTTTTTTTTAAAAAAAATTAGCATAACCACTGGTAGTACTTGCAAACAACAGATTGTAAACAGATTATGGGATTTGTCAAAGGCTGACCTTCTGTTAAGCAGCACCTGTGTACAACAATATGAGCCAAAAGGATATCTACCCATTAGAACCAACAGATGGCACTATGGTAACATCCAGACATTCATGATGAAGGAAAGAAAAGGGAGAGAGGCACTGAGAATTATAACCATTTGTAATTTTCTGTTTATTGTAATGATGTGAGTACAGGTGAGAAAGTAACAATGCAGGAGCTTGTACACACATAATTTGGACATTACTTCTTTCAGTAAAGGTTAGAGAAAACCAGACAAATAGATACTGAAATCACATTGTTTTTCGCTTCACAAAATGCTTGCCTGTTAACTTCAAGAGCTCCTCACAGGGACAGTATTTGACACGACAGCCAAGCGCTATGTGTCAGACCCCTTTAGCCCACTGACTTATTCTAACTGGACCTGATTTTGGTTTTGTCATCTGTCTAAGAATAGGGTTACCTTGAACAAACTGTTTGACATTGAGGCGTCTGCGCCGAAGCCGAGCACGGCGGCCAGGCAACCTAATCCTTCTCAGGCGACTAGCAGCAGGACCACGGCCAGTCATCGCTCTGACGCGGGCTTTGCTTGTGAAGCCAGACGAACCAAGGACAGGAACTTCTCTTCTCAGGCCATAGCCAGTTAGACCCCTCCAGTGAGCGCCGTGACCTCGTCTGGGGGGCACGGGGAGCCCACTCAGAGACATGCCACGTCTATTTGGGACAGACTCGTCAACAACAAGGTCACGCTCACTGTAGACAAATGAGAGCGGTTCGGTGTGACCTTGTGGATCCTGATGCACAAGGTCAGACTGGCCCGGGGCTTCAGCCAGTGTTAAAGGGGCAACATGCTTGACCTCCTCAAAATTGGACTTGCGGTTAATAACTGCCTGTCCTCTGGGAAGTCCAAGCACTTGGTCGGTGGTGTATTCGCTTTGAACTGGACTGTAAGTGCCATGGTTCAGTAGAAATGTAGATTCAGAGGTCCTGGAGTGAGCCTGTTGATGGATTCTGCTATCCATGGAGCTCACTCCAGGCTGATTTTGTATGTAAGGCTGAGGCCTGAACGGCATTGCACCAGGATGCAGCCCATCATGAGCTGGTCCATAGAGATCAGGGGCTCCATGGACTCCAGGATAATCCAAACCCAAGGCAGCTGCACGGGCTAACAGCACAACAACAGGCGAGAGTGTTAACAAACGGTATTTATTCTCTGCCGTTTCGTTGTTTCGAAATGTCAAATATACCCACTAATAGGTAATTATAAGAAAGCAGTAGCATCAATCAAAGCACTCCACGTACCTCTCGCTGTTTTTGCACAATACACACCTCCAGCTGACACAGAGTGAAGCACAACAGAGCTGCAGAGGAGAACAAACATTGTGAGCCAAACAGCACAGCACCGAGCAGCTATGATTGTTTTTTAACCACAGGAAACATTCAGTTTTAAAATACCTGAGAAACACCACCAGAGCAACACACATCCCCGCGGTTAGAGCCGCATAAACTTCATGGCAACAATTACTGCAAACACTTGCCACTCTTGACTTTCTTTGCAGCCACTCCGACTGCCCCAAACCTCACCCTGACTTGATTTACTAATTACAGACAGCTGGTTGTCATAGAGACCAAAACTCAACCACTGAATCCAGTCAGCCACCGGCAAATTGCTTCATTACAGGCAATTAGTTAAAATGCTTGCTAGCCGCAGAATTTGACAAAACGTTTTCGTTTATTTTTCATTTTTCATGGAGAGAACCACATTTAAAACATGGCACTGTGAGCGGTGGGAATAAGCGCGGAGCAAATATTTACGGTTCAGTGCAATTTTCAACAAAACGTGCAATTCTGCAATCTCTTATTTATAAACAGCAAAAAGAAAAGCTTGTGCAGGGCGCCATTCAAAAGATCAAAATATGTGTAAATAGATGTGAGCAGAATCCTTTGGTGTCATTTGAATATCAACTGTTTTGCAATCCTGGCATAATTCAAAACATCACCCCGGAACTTTAAATTACCTGAACAGGTAGCTAATTAAAACTTCTAATTCACTTGACACAAAACCCATGATAATGATATACAATTGATTACCATAACCACCACAAATTTAAAATGATCTCATTAAGCTTGACTTCTTTTATTATACGGTTCAGAGAACACAGAAAACATTTGGAAGCATATGTGTAGCAGGGGCAGCGTGCAGCTCTTCCATTGTTTATCATAAGCACGTGGAGTTCAAGACTAATTAATAAAAAAATAATCGCTTCATTTTAAAAGCAAGAGAAAGGAGTGGAGCTTAGATTCTTGCAGCAATGAAGCAGCGGAGAGCAGTGGAAGCATTTAATAATTCACTCAAATTATTTCTGTCAGCACTGACAAGCTAAACGGGGGCTTGATTTAATTCTGTAATTGCACGTTCACCTTTACCCTGAACCCGTACTTTGGTAATTAATAGGCCCGAGCTTTATTTGAAGTGTGGCAAGGCAAGTAATGGAATTTAAATTGCAGGTGATGTGAAACCAAAGATGTGAACGCCCGCTCGGCCAAGGAGCTCGTGTTATTCTCCCGCCATAGTGTCACCCGAGGGAGAGCCGAGCCAAAAAGTGGCACCAACTCCCAATCAACCTACAGGCCTTATCCTCTGCTCTCACACTTTGCAGACCATCTGTCTGTTTGTAAGGATGGACGGGACTTGTCTTGCACTTTGCTATTTGACTTGTGGGTTTCTGTACAGTGCACAGTCGTGACAAACACCCAGATCCACGCGTTTAAACGGTCTAATAGCCACTGTTGGTGGTGGCGTGTCCATCAGCAAAGTGACTGTGCCTCTGCTTTGAGCTGGCTAACATTTCTAGAGACTCTAAAGCAGACCCACCTACTGTATATATCCCACGTGGATGAGGTTGAATCGCTTAACACACACTCTCTGGAGGCGGGTCACGGTATGCGAGGTCAGCAACAGAGGATCAGTGCTTCACCTCTCAACCCCCGGGGTGACGTCGAGCCCCCGCGCTCTGCTCCCATCGTCCCCTCCGGGCCTCATTTGTGATGAGCGGGAGGTCCGCGGTGTCATTTCCACAAGATGTTGACACAGACAGAGCAGCCTCACCGGACTGCCAAATGACCGGCGAACTCTGACACCGCAGTGGCACGGCGTTGCAGTAATGGCCGCTCCAACCAAACGGTGGCACGCAACGCGCAGCTATTAAGTACATGATGAAACCGCTCCACATTTGTTTTGCACTAATTTTCCTAAACTCGTGTAAATATGTATCAGAATCAATTAGGCCTAATAATATACAGTCCTTAGAGGATTCACATCAAAGCACATAAGCACACAATCCAATTAAGAGTGTTTACTATTTAGATTGAAATGCTCAGCGTTCCGGTCTTAAACCCAATCCGCATATCAGTAAACAGTATTCGCCAGAGTGCCTTTTCCAGTGGTTGTATGTGGGCGTACATGTGTGTGTGTGTGTGTGTATGTGTGTGTGTGTGTGTGTGTGAGTATGTACGAGTCAAGAGAGGCAGAGAGATAAAGAGTGAGAGCACATGCAGCTTTGCCAATCTTTAATATGTTTTTGTGCATTTGGAGTCGCAGATATTTTGTTTGTTGTTTTAAAGTGTTTCATCATACTCGACTGAATTTCAGCGTAGACAAAAGCAGCTAAAGGCAAAGCACATACATAACCAAAGCATTTGTCACCTCTCATACAAGAGCACATATGAAAAGAGAGTATTTCTACATCCACGTATGTTTGTTGTTCAATATATGCAATATCATATATGTGGATACACTGGTCCCATGTATTGTTATGTCACGGTACATGAGCTGAATGGGATCAAGGGCCTGAACAGCAGAGACAACATACATTATTGAAGCTTGAGACTGCAAGGTGACATGACAGTGACACATGATGCTGCTCACATGCTCAAAATCATATGTTAAAGGTTCAGAGTGAGAATAGTAGCTTAAAAAGAGTGTTATCAAGGTAATTGTTTTCAAGCACAGGATTCTGGCAACCTTTGTCCTCATGGAAATGATGGGTAGTTTGATGAACACACAGGAGTATAGTAACTGTAGAATTTCAGGCTTCTCTTTCTTCACATTTCTAGTCTTCCACTGCTGCTTCCCCATCCCTCCTCTCACCACTGTACACAACAGATACTGAACTCTTTGAGCTCTAGGGCTCAGGCTGCCTCCAAAGCACGAATAGCAATCAGCAGAGGGAACGAGGGAAAGGAGAGGAGGAACAGGCATGCACACACGCACACACATACACGGGCTCACACACAGAGCAACAGTTTCTGTGGGAAAGAAATGGTCAAAATACGCACTGAGTGAAATATCTACGAAAAAGAAAAAAAAGGAAAAAAATGACAGAGACTGATCGTGTGCAGGGGGAAGCAAACCATTTGTTTCCACACAACCAAATTAGAAAGGCCTCCAATTCATCTCCTGTTCATACAACTTTCATCATGGAGCCTTGCCTGCATCAGGCATGCTGAGCCTGCGATTTGAGACAACAATTAATTTTGGCTTTTTTGGAGACTGCCTTCTCATCTTTTAACTAACCGAACATAGACTGTTGCTCACAATCTGTCCCTCTCTCCAGGCTCTCCGTAACAAAGCAAAAAAAAAAAAAAGCGACAACAAGATGCCGCATGGCCTAAAGTATAATTAGCAATGACACTGCTAGGATGGTTCCTTTAAATTCCGTACCAATTAGGAAAAGGAGCAGTCAGCAAATACAGTTTGTGATATCCTGAACAAATGCCCCTTGTGGGTGGTTCCAGCATGCATGCAGTGGCTTGCATCGGGGACACAGTCACCTGTCAGGCCTCATTTGGATGTCGCGGATTCCACTTTGCATGGTGCTGTCCCAAACCATCTCCCCACGCTCGACTCAGTGTCAGGGATTAATTAGCTATGTCTGGTTCTGCAGAGGCCGAGAAACCCAAGCGAGCTCGTCGAGAGAAAGAAGGGAAAAGAGTAATGAATCAACAATGGTGCCTTCCTCGCAGTGTTTTTGCTATCCAGGCAAAGGCATCACCCCAACCCCCATGATGCTCAGAAGCAAGTTCTGACAAGTTAAACTGCAGCAGAGAATCAGTGTATGCCAAATCATCATGCAGCTGCAGTATAATTTAAATCTGGTGAGTTAATTATGCAAGTCAATTTATAGTTTTATAAAGTCTCGTATTAGTGCATTAGTGTATATTGTCAAAGCGTATTACCTGAGCACAGTGCATGTTTTCCTGACTTTATTTCCTATTTCACACACTCTAGGCATTCATCAGCGGTCCCTAATTACTTTTCCTTGAAGGCAGAATTCAGCTAAGCCAGCTTCCAGTGTCTGAGCCTCATGTTGCTTCACAAATAACAGCACTGTCATTGTTTTTACAACAATATTAATGATTATAGCAACAATTATAACAAATAAGGCAGTCATTGCAGAAGCAGCATGGTAATTTCAGTTCCCCTTCCACAAATTACTTTTATTTTCTGTACTATTTCAATTTATTAGGGTTTGGGTTAGTGTAAGAATGAGGTATACATTTAAGTATCTGTCTTTTCAGTATTTTGATGCTTTAGATTTTGATATTTCAGTTAAAAGAAAACCTTTAATTTTAGTTAATTTGAGGTTTACACAAATGATCAGCTGAAAGGAAGCATTCACTTTTGTAAATGGCCCGACATAACCAAACATTGCAGGTTGAATTCTTATCAACTACATTCGAATAGATAAGATGTCACTTTATGTCAGTAGTCTTGCAGAGGACAGTCTGATAGTCTCATAGCAAACATGGCACGTTCGCAGTATTATGGTTAGGTAAAATGCACTTAATGTGGTTGGCTCATGAGGAGATGATTTCAGCAGTCACTGTAGCACTCTCGATGGATTTAAAAGCCAAACAGAAATCATTTAGTCATCCATTTTCCTAGTCAAAATTGTATTCTTTGTAAATGTATTGTCTGTGTTTTTATTATTATTTCAAGGTAGACAAAAGGAAAAACACGAGGAATGCCACCGATTACAGCAAGCCAAGTTGAAAAATCCTTCCATCATCGGCTCAGATATTGGCAGTAAATGGATGTGCGAGAGCTGTGGAAAAGCTCCTTCTTACTTTACCTTGCTTTTATGCGATGGGAACATTTTGCTGTCTGAAAGCACCTTAACCCTGGCCCCCATTAGGTTAGTGAGTGTACATGTGCATACCATGTCTTACTCCTTTTGTCTCACTGGACTAAAATAGCCCACAGACCTCCTATATGGAAACCCTGGTCTACATTGCGGCGTTGCTGTGTCTATGTTCACCATGTACCCACCCCTAAGCCATTTGATCTGTGTGTTTGTGGGGGCTGACAGATGGTGACAGGCGTTTCTCCTCCACAAAAGTCATCAGTAATGAATACTGTAAGTGGTCATGGCGGTGTCACGTCTTGGCACTGAATTAATCGACATCCATCAAACAAACACTATCATGATTTCATAACAGACCATCTGTAAAGCTCAAGGCAAGGCTTCGGGATAAAATCCCATCTTTTGGTTTTGCAGAAGAGCTGCGAGAGAATCAGCAGGGTGGAAGTGACTTGGACCTCGATCAGCTTCGAAAGCCCAATAACTGGGAAGCCAGGAGCATGCATTTGCTAGCTGTGACACCCCGTGACTCAGCTAAATGTCTCTGGGTGTAGGGCCTGCTGGTAACGCCGGTCTGATCTGCTGCACATCTGGACATGCCCTGTAGTCATAGCCACGCTGCTGGTGTGGTAGGTCGTAAAGTTTTGGATGCTTGCACTATGGAGCTGCACCAAGTGGCACAGCGAGGAGAGAGGGCAAAGAAGGGGGGAGAGAATGTGAAGCCTCAAACAGACAAAAAGGGCTAGAAAGAGAGAACTGAAGTGGAGAGCTTTTAGGCTGTGATGCTGGAGATTGCTGCTATGCCTTGATTCCTCCATCATGTCTATCTCACCGAAAACCTGACAAATATTTATTTCCCCTGGAAAGGAAAGCTGGATTTCCTCTCTCTCTCTCTTTTGATTTTTTTTAGCAAAAGTGGTTCAAAGTCAAGGTCAAGCACACCCTCCATTGTCTCCTTTTTGGCCTGCAGACAAAAGGTGCGCCCTTAATGAAGGCGTGGAGGGTGGTCTCGGTGGTAATTGGCCTCTGCCTCTTTAATGAGAGGTGGACAGCAGCTGTAGAGGGCAACACATCGACTGTATTGATCGTGTCAAGAGAAACATGTGTCACGAATAACAGCACTCACATTCTGCTTTTCTGAATTCTCGCGCACTGTCTTCACAGGAGGGGAGTGTTCAGGTAGCACCTCGCAGCCTTTGATACTGTAGGGAAGCTGTTATTGCCTAACAAGCTTCACTGATTCACTTACAATACAAAATTAGATGTTTTCAACAGAGGGACGCTCAGTATGAATCGAGATACGATTTAGCACGTCTTCTGAGGACGCCTAACATTGTTGCCATTGTTGCAAAAATAGATATTCAAATTCTCCACTTGCCATCGCAGCTTTAGTGCCTTGTTTTTCTTTTTTTTTCACAGAGCTGCTGTGTGGCAGGAAAAGAGGATGGGATGATGGCGGGCGGAGAGATTTTTCAGCTGTACTCCATATGTTGTGTCATTTGGGGGCTCGCTGGTGTCTGTGTATGCTTGGCAGGTCTTGGCTCCTTCCCTCTGCTCGTGGTGTCTGTGCACCCGTCTCTGTCAGCACCCACCTGCCCTTCTGCCTGCAGACCTGGCACCGTGCGGCGTTTTACTGCTTAGGAACCATGAAAGTGAAATGAACTTGAAAACAGAATTTCCCAATACGATTATAGATGTGATACACTTTTGTAGTTCCCAGTGATGTAGAAATTCAGTATAAACTGACTGTTAGTTTACCTTACTTCGCCGTTTAGCATATGGACAAATCAATGCGGGAGAGCCAGAGAAACTGTCTGTTTTATTTCAACCATTCCTCTTCCTTGTGAAAACTTGGCACCTTCATTACCCATAATGCAACTAAACCATTGGGTCAGAGACTCAGGTATTTTATGCAAGTAGCAGCCAATGTATCCTCAAGCTACTAGCTTCAATTAAAGATGAGGAGTGAGTTGAAGAGGACTGGTAAGCTTGTTTCTTTTTTCCTAACTCCACACCCTTAGATGATGTTTTTTTTTTTTTATTTTAAAATTTGAAGTTTTCGTAGTGCACTAATGCTGCCTCATGTGACATCATTTGAGGTAATTTA
>JBCAUF010000343.1:21698704-21715302 GCA_038406115.1 Haemulon aurolineatum
TACAGTTCCATGGATCGAGAAATAATCAAAATATTAACCAGTCATCAGTTGTCTTCCTGTACATATATGACAAAGAATGTAGATGTATCTTTGGGCAAATTTTCTATTTATAAGTCAGCCTTGTTAAAAAATGTTTTGCATTAACTACAACTAAATTAAGTTTTCTGCTTCATAGTTCAAAAAAAAAAAAAGATAACAGAACAAATGAAGTGTAATTTGTCAAATACATGCAGAGAGGCCATATGCAGCCGACTGTTTTGTCAATTTAGAAATGACACAGCAAGTAAGCAGTAAGTCCTCTAAAGCTCTTGATGTTTATCCTTCTTTTTACATTATAATAATGGTGCGGGGATTCTACGTTTTTCCTGGTTTTAACAAGCCTCATTATGTCCAAAGTAAGTTGAAAGTATCATGGGCCTTTTTCACAGCTGAAATTTGGAATTGCAACAGTAAAAAGAGACAGGTGTTATTAATAACTTCAACAATGGCTCTGTTCTACTCAAGTGTCCCAGTAAATCATGACAGTGTGACAGTGAGGCTGCATGCTCAATATGAGGATCCTGAAACCGGGGCAGTTAAATGGAATTAATCCATGATTAATTTTATTATTAACACCTCTATTTTCCCTGCACTTTAAAAAGACCAGCTGTAGCAGTGAATTAAACATCTTCTGATAACTCAGTCTGCCCCCAGTATGTGCTACAGATACAGTGATACTGAATACGAGTAGAGACATGTCCAAGAACATACTGGTTGCCCAGGGTTTAATAAGTATAAGTCCCATTCTTTTCTTTCTTTTTTTTTTTTTTTTGTATATACATTTGCACGAGCTGTTGGAGCAGCTTCGTCACAACAAGGACTTGGCAGATAGCTGATGAAGGTCACTGAGAGTGAACCAGAACTGAATACACAATTAAATCATGTACCAACACATCAATGAGAGAAAACTACAAGCAACACTCCTGTCTATACTGTACTTGTTGGATTTAGTGTGGGCCTTACACCATATTCATATTAATATATCCTACTGTTAATCACATTTCTCATCATAAGTATTACATGTAGTTGCACTGTATTCTGTAACTGTTGCACATAGAGTCCATTTTTTAGCTTATTCATTATTCATCATTTGCCCTTATCATGTAGTCAGGCTATATATTACCTCTATACATACAGTATGTGCACACTTGACTGCGTTAGTTTTGTGCTTCTGGTTAGGTGCTAAACGGCATGTGACAGTTAAGTTGAATCTACAATATATGAATAAAATCTAAAAGACACTTGGCCTTGAGTACCAAACACACTGCTGTCTATTGGCTTCATTCAGCACCATAGACAGCATCAGTGTTGACAAAACGAACACTAACAGACATACAGTATCCTCCTGGTTAAATTTGCTCTCATGGTCAGCCCCTCTAACTCGGCCCTCCATGTGTGTAACATCGGTTTGTCTACTCGATGCTCTGAGAAAACGTTGAGATATAGCCTTGGCTTGGTACCGTAGGTTGACGAGCTTCTTAATACCTCCATGGCTGCACCTGTTTAACAAGCCACTGGATGTTAGCGTTAGCTGCTTCCTCACTTGTTGTGCATACTTCTACTTAAAAGAGTTTCTTCATCATCTGGCCTTCTAGCTCCTGGTATAGAATTCAGATCACAAGATATTTTAAAACATATCCGGTGGCTTGTTTTGGACATTCAGCTCAACTGAATTCAAGGCTGTATGGCATCCACTTCCTGTCACATTAAACCACCTGGACGTGCTGTTTTTGTGTGCATAGTGCCCACCAGCTCTCTCCTCCTGCATAACAGATAGAATTTTGAATTTTATCATATACATGTATTATTGATGTATTTAAATTGTTTACAAAAACCACTCCATGATATTTATGTATTTATTTAGGGGCATAGGCCTGCTTTCATATGGGGTGAGGGGCATATCTCTGACAATATTAATTATACGTACTTTAATAAAACAGACAAAGGTTTAATTTAAGATGTGAAGGAGATGCTAAACACACTGTGCACAATAGTTTGAATAGATTAACCTTTGGATTCTGAATTAATACCTTAACTACAGAGTGCACAGTGTTTTGTTTCTGAATGCAAACTAAAGTGTTTTCAATATGCAGATAAGGCTGTAGGTATTGTGGTTCCCTCTGCCTCTTTGAAGCATCTGTTTCAATCCCGACAACACGCCATGAAATGTGAGGTTATCTGTATAGGCTGATTTTCAGGCCTACAGTGGAAAGTTGTTTGTTTGAAAGTCACATTTAACTCAGAAAGAGAGCTGTACTAGAGACACCTTGAGACGGGGTGAAAAAAAACATGTTTGGTTGGGTCATGATGGTCAGTAGGTTACCAAAGCTTACTGCAAAGATACAGACTTTGATACAAGGCACAGAGAGCGCTAAAAACATCACAGATTTGAGACCTCTCTGGATGTATGAAATCAGGCCAAAATAGGCTGCAGATTTCTTTAAAGGATTTTAAAAACAGTGGGAGACTTTGACGTCCAGCTGGTAATGCCAACCTGCAGCAAAAACAAAGGTATGAACATCTGTCAATGGCGCTGAGTTTTGACTTTTCATGGGCATTCGTGGCAATAGAAAAACAGAGGAAAATGGCTGATTTCAAAATCTGTATTTCTTCACAGATTATTGCTGAATTCTACTTGACTAGATTACAGTTAACTTGGGTGACACTTCAGCTCAAGTTTACCTCTGATAATCAGACCAGCGATATGCAAATATTAATATCTGTTTTCCATCTATAGCAGTCACAAACGTTGCCTTGGAGACTTTTTGGACTACAGAGCACTTGCAGCTGAGGAAGAAGCTTAAACTAGCAGCAAAGCACTTTTCTTTCTTTTAAGAGTCATTACATACAAGGATTAGAGGACAAATTCCAGGAAAAGCATTTGCAATTAGGAGTCCAGCAGCCGTCAAGGTATGTAATTATAGGCAATCTGCGTGATTAGGGTAAGAGGTTCAATAAATTACATTAACATACTTTTAAAATCACGAGAGATGGTCTACAAGGACCCTAAAAGAGGCAGAATGTGCGTATTGATTTCCCTTCCCCCAATGGAAATTTATTTGGTGGCTGCTGAGCAATGAGGGCCATTGCAGTGCTCAATTTTCTGACACAAACAGTTGAAACTCTACAGAGCAAGTGAGTGCTCTGCAGAATATGTGGAATGATTTTTTTCTTTTAAATAGAACAGACTCTTAAGAGCCAGGCCATTTTCTCATTAGTTATTGCTGCATTTTCATTTTTTAAAACTATTTCCACTCTTTCACACAGAAGTCTAAAGCAATTAATTGTTCTACCCTTTTCTGTGCAGAGAAGGTAAAGTAAAACACACTTTTTTCTGTCAAAATCTTCACCTGAGTCATCAGTCACTCTTTCCACCTTCATTTAATTTAAACAAGGAAGGGCTCATAGGCACAGGAGGAAAAACAATATAGAAATGGCTGACCACTATGTTTGCTGGCCGATTTCATACTTGCAGTGCACAGTGTTTCATCTACTGCCAGTTGTGTCTCACTAATGAATCTGATGAAGTTTGTTAATGAAGTGAACACAACTTACTGACAAGAGAACACTAATTGATGGGACAGAGTGATAAAGTTTAAAAGCTGATTAAGTAAAGTTGTTTTCATGTTCGGGCTATGTGGATGCATACAGCTGAACAGCTCCAAAGACTTCTTGATGTCAAAGTGTGTGCATTTGTGTGAGAGTGAGTGTGTCTGTTGCAGGGTTGCCTGGCAGAGCCTGAAACGCAGCTGTTGGCTTTAATCGACTTTTCGGATAGGGAAGATTTTCCAGTCCAGGGACACACACCTTCAAATCGGCTCAGAAGCTTGCTGGCAGCGATGGGAGCCCCATCTCCATGGTCAAATGGCACCTTTCAACCCGTCTGCTGACGGGCTGGCTAGGAGAAGGGGCTCAAGGTCCAGGGGAAGGGGCTGGCAGCACCCGCACGGCAGTCTTTTACGGTGGAAGAACCTAATTGCACAAGGCATCTCCAAACCCCACGGAACTGGCAGCTGTCCACAACTTTCCCTTGAGCTGGCTTAGAGGAGTGCATCACTCGTATGAAAATCATGCTGGAAGCACAAACCAAGGGTTTTGGAAAACTTCACCTGAAGTTTGATTCTGTAAATGGGCTCTTTTTGCTCTTTTCCAACTCTAGTTTCTTTTATAAACTGCATGGCAATGAAAACACTTAACAGAATATGTTTAAAATCTTTAAAGGGTGAATGAAGTGAAAATCTTCAGGTCAGACATTACTGTATGTAGGGAAAGCAATGCTGATATCCATTTTTGAATACTAAAATGTTATGTGTTTGTTTAGCATGCATACTTCAGTATTCCCTGTTCAAATATATAAACGGACACATTTAAAATGGGCCTCTGATGGTCCAACATCTATAATATTACGGCCACCAAAGCTAAGAGAAAATAAAGGCATTTCATTCGCCCTTGGAATTCTTAATTGTGTGTTTCAGCTGAGCATTTCTACTCTTCAACCATATCACCCCCTGTTGTCCATCTTCCAGCTGTCTGGTATGTGGGCCCTGGTGCTCCTGTTAACTGCTTGGAATAGCAGTTTAAGTGGAGTGTCAGAGCCCACAGCAAAATGGTTGCCATTCTTCAGGAGGAAAGCATGCGGCACATGGCATCATTAAGAGGATGAGACCCTCAAGGTGATGTCGGCAGTCTCCATGATGCTCCTTAGTACCATTAATTCTGCTTATGGAACCACTTACCTTCCAATGGCCCCGTAATCTATTTTTAATATTTGCCAGATAAGTGCACTCACAGACATTTCTCAAGGAAAGGTCAGATTTTTACCATTAGTCACTAAAGAAAAGAGAGAGACCTATCTCTTAAAGGTAGTACAGTAGTCCCAGAGAAAAATGTATATCCAAGGCCTTTATATTTCTTGATATGTTTTTTTTTCACTCAATGAAATAGAAGATATACAGTAATATGAGGCAAAAGAAAACCCACCCAGAATGCTGTCAACCTCCAGCTGATGATTGACTATCTGTTGTGAAGTCTCATTTGATATATGGCTACATTTAACCCAAAGGCTACTATATCAATTGATCATGACACCATGTCCATCGTAAGTGACATCATTGGACTCTGACAATTATATAAACATAGATTCATGTTGACTACTAGATGCTATTGACTACACTTATTTATATTAAATCAAGTTTAAAATATCTGTTTGTGTCTGTTTGTGTATTGTTCACATAATCATTTCTCATGGTCGGATTTATTCAAAATGTCCCTGTACATGAACAGCTGAATGACTTCCATGACATATGTGACCATTTGAGAGCACCAGCAACAGGCCGCCTGTCCTCACCAGAAAATAAGTCTGTACTGTTCGGTCATCGTGCACAATAATAATATCTGTCTGCAACTCATATTGTCTTGCAGTCAGGCAACTTCCATACATCCATCTGATATAATGCACTATGTGTTACTGTACAACATATTACTGTGTATACAGCTAATAGAAATGTCAGCAAGCAAACTTGTGAGCACCACAGTGATCACCAAATGAACCAGACGATATGATGAAGTTCCTGAGCACCTCGCTGCTCACTATTATCACATGCCTTTGCCTCTCTCCTCCCTCTAATCAGCGCTGTTGACTGAGTGCAGATGTCATAATTATTAATCTGTTCAGACAAGCCTCTGATGATTGATGAGAGGCACATCCTAATCAATGGCGAATGCATGATAAGTGTTTACTGTGAAGATTATGGCAGCCGCACCTCAGGTGGAGTGGATTTCCTCCTCATTATACCACCAACATGGCACCAGCAAATAACTCACTGACACTTAGACCTGATCTTTAATCAGGGATTATGTGGCACTTGACATTATTTTCAAGAATATGTTATTCTGCCAGATTCCTCTACGTGTCTCAGACTGGAAAACAAATGAGCTCTTTCTCCCTCGCTGGCTTTGATGAAAATATTTCATCATGTACAAGTATTCGGATGCCTGTGAGGCAGTGTTTTTCCAAGCTTATGTCGTTATGGATGCAATTACACCATTTTGGGCCCAGACTTTAATTGAGACTTGTGAAATTTTGCTTTGGACCATGCTGATAACAGAGCCCTCTGTTACATTTTCCTGTCGTGGTTGATGTCCAATTTCTTCCTGGACATTAGTTGACTTAGTTTCATGTTCATTGAATCTTGGAATCATAAGAACTGAGTGCCGTGAAGGGAAATAGCAAACACTGTCTCCACAAATCTCAGCAAAAGCTTTCAAAGTCTGACATTCCTAGCTAAGGGCTCATTGCAGAGGCGCACAAAGCACAAGCGAATGCTGGCCCAGAATGCAAATACCTTTCGTAAAAACCAGCACTCAAGCTTGTTTGGAACTGCTCAGGACCCTTTGAGGATGAGAGAGAAAGAGGTGGATTTCTGGGTGAGATTGTCTTGGTAAAGCCTCCGTCAATCACTCCCCTGGGAGAATGGTTGGATGGAGAGAGGGAGACTAGATGGCTGTGGGTTCCCGTGCACATCCTGGCACAGAGACCTGCTCTTTGTTTGGGCCGTGACAGCAATGCCAGCAGGACAAAGTCTTGTCATATCCACCAGACCAACTGTCATAATTAAGCTGCACATTGGCTAACAGCAGGATCTCCTCGCTGCAGTGTAAATTGCTACGGGGGCATCTGTAATTTATGCGTCTTAAAATGGAGAGAACTGAAATAAATAAACAGTCAAAAGCTAAAAAACAAAATTGTATGCTTAAATGGTGAATGGAGCGAGTCTATGGGCTCCTGTGGAGATAGTGAAATGCGACTGAGAAGTGTCAGGGAACCATTGCTGGTCCAATTAGTTGCATGATGTGGTAAATACAGAAAGCAAAGATTCCCTGGAGGAGCTTTGTTCTTTTTTAAACAATCTGAATTCATTTATTTAAGGCCACTAAAATCAAATCTGTGCTGTGCACTCACTATACCTCAGTTATGCTCCATCAATTCTGCTGGTGATTGATTACATTTCATATAGGCTACTGTTTCCCAGCTCGACAAAAAAAAAAGCAAGGAGAAGTAGGATCAAGCACGCCTGCCTGTAGCACAATGGAATCCGATTACAGACAATCCTTAGATGGCAGTATTCAACCATAGCAGGAGAAACTCCCTCTCTACAGGAAACTACTGTAGAGAGGGAGAAACTGTAAGCTTCTCGAAGGTCATATTCTCCTCCTCTAAAACCACAAACTACTTTGGAAAAATGAACGATGTATAAACACAGAAAAAGCGAGCCTTAATATGTGCAAATACAGACAGGAAGTGACGCTATTATGGGGCGAGGGGAAAGAAGTCAAAGTGTCAAATACTTAAAAGCATGACACATGCACACGCTGCAACTGTGACTGACTGAACATACAGAAATTCTTGATAAAAGTGCAGAGGATTCACAGTATTGCATTTTAATAATTATCATGAAGGTATGCCTTTGCTCTTGACAGTGTTGTTAGAGAATAAAATCAGGCCATCAAACAGTAGTTAACAGAGCTATTATGAAATGTTCATCTTTATTTAGTAGTTTCCTCCATAAAAATGCTGCTATTTTAGAAGTCAGTCAGAAGTCCCTTGGATCAGAAGTTCCCACAACACTTGAATGCACCATCACACAGCAGAAATATATCAAACCATCAGCAACCAGCCTGCAGCAGACTTTCAAAATGTAAATATGTTAGAGGATGTAAAATCTCTATGTATAATCCATGGAACATTGAAATGTGTCGTGCAAACTCAATACTGTACGGATCACATTCACTTCTGTTCATAATGACAGAACTGCCTGGAGCCATGGCTTACAATGAACTGGTAGTAGTGCCGTATACTGTAAGTGGTAGCAAGGCAAGCAAAATTGAAGCTGAGTCTATTTGCTCTAGTGCCTGTCACTGTGGGCCGCTTTTGGCTGGATTCTGTGCTTCTCTTAGTGCACTGTGAGTACAAGTGTGTGTAATAATGGGAGGCTGGAAACTTTCTTCGAGTACTTTAAAAATTACCAGAAGAAAAAAATCACTGAGTAGATGTTGAGAGTAGAATTGTGTTTGCAGAAGACGCTACTGACAAATTAGGAAAAATTATAATAAAGGTTTGGGGAAACAACAAAGGCATGATGCTTCCATACAGGATGTGTTCGCTGACTTCCTTTCTCACTCTCTGAGGGCCAGAAATTACAGCAACTAGAGGAGGTAAAGGGAATGAGACAACATTGACAGGCGACCAGATGAAATGCATCGTTACCTTGGATAAAACTGCAGATTTTATCTGTTAGAATAAAGGTGGAAACATTTGGGCTGATGTTAGTTCATAACTCAATGAAATATATAGCATACGTCCAGCTGTTTTAGACATTTTAATGTGAAAATCTTACATACCGTAGTATACCTTAAAAATTGATGCGATTGTCAATATTGATGGGTGAGTCATTTTGCTAGATTCATTCATGTACAGTAGTATATCCATTCACAAATGTGAGCCCTAGCCGAGTGAATATTGTATGCTTTGTATATGCACAGCATACTTGGCGGTCTGATCTTGCACCAGCCGTGGGAGTGGGACACGCTGTCCAGCTAAGCCAAAGTGCGATTACATTAAGCTCGACAGCGTCATAACAAAACACAGCACACATACAATCTAAGCAAGAATAAATATCTCATTTGACTTGATGCACCATCCGGGTAATTCCACTATATTTGCTCTGATGGTGATTGCTTCAGAGTCTTGGCAGAGGTAGGGAAGTCAAAATAATTAGATCAGAGCACCACATATGCCCTGGCCCCATGTACTTGTCTGTTATTCATGAGATGCTTTTTTTTTTCTTTCGACCCTATCTGTTTGGGCTGAAAGATGGAGGATTAGGATCGGTACCACAAATATCTTAATAAAGAAATGAGTGCCATTCTAATGTAAACATTTTAGTTATTGGAGCAATCTTAAATCTTGTACTATCAGAGGAAAATGTGGTTTGACTGTGTGTGTGTGTGTGTGTGGTAGGCCACGCTGTGCTGTTAATAGCTAGAAGCTTGTTCTGACTGTTCTGCCATGTCTGGGACAAACTGAAATTAAAAACTGGCAAAATGCAGCCGTTTCAGCAGTTGGAGACTGAAACGGCTGGATGTTAAAATTAATGTAGGGCTCATAAATTTGATGTTATAATTTATGAGCTAAATGTTATCCAAAATGTGCTAAGTATTACATTAATCATATAAATGGTCTTTTGTTGGATACAACAGGTCCATGAAACTGATTTTGTGAGGCCAATTGTATTTGTTTACAACATATTGGAACATGGATCCCAGCAGGTTTAATTTCCACCGAGACTCAATTTTGCAAAGAAAAATCAATAAAAACATTAAATATGGATAGCCTCACAACCTGGGGAGGTTAAGCACTCGTTATTTTAAACTAGTCATGTTATAAAAAAGTGGTTGAGGCAAACCTCTTGTTTTTTTTTTTTTCGTTTTACCTCACACAACTGTAATTCTAATACAGCATTCAATTATTGAATACATCTAACCTAGAGCAATAGACCAAAAACACATCAGAACAATATCTGAAACTCACAAACACTATTTTGTACAATACACTGAAGTGATGTTAGTATTCACAGATGCTTCCTTTCCAGCAGAGAATAAAGACAAATGTAATCCTGTTGATGTCCCTATCTAGATGAAGGTGTCTCATAAATCATGCAGCATCACCCCTGGCTTGTTCCAACTGCTCTTTAATGGAGAACTTCTCATAAGGCCCAATTAAAAGAACCCACACAGCTCAGATCCAGAATTTGATATGTGAATTATTTAACAAGGTGCATAAATATGACTTGTTGCTATTTAACAAGGTGTAAGAACATGAATTATGAGCATAATCTCTTTTTCTCTCTCTGCGGGGGCTTTCCAAAGTGGAGAATTAGAAAAGCTAAAGGATATCAAATTGCTATTGATCTCATCTGGAATGCTAGTTTACAATTAGCAAAACTGACAGATTCATTTGATCCCATTTTGTGACTTCCTTTAGGCGTGGCATCAATGACAGAATTAGCTTCAAAGTGGCTGGAAGCAATATTTTTATTTTCATAACAGAAAACATGACTACCCTTATGTGGAAGGTGTTGCTCAATGTGATGAACCCACGGAGAATTAGTTAGACAGAGTTTTATTACAATTTTCAGATCACTGTTTTGGCTTTATGTCCTACAACTTTACTGCTTTCTTTCACTCTTGTTTGTCTCATCATTGTTTTTTCCAGCTGCAGCAGGCAACTATTTTCAGAAGAAAACCTCTACTAAGCCACGATACACATACATCAGTCTGGATGGAAAAAAGGCAGATTTAGTGACAAATGGAGCACTGAGTAGAAGATATTTCCCTCAGAAGTAGGTGGAGACAAAAACAGAGCAAAAAAGACAGTGAATATTGGATTAACATTCACCAGGTGGCCAATATTGTGACAGCACTGCATGCTAATGATTTTATGTTTAATAATTGTCTATATTCACAGTTTGTTTCAGTATTCAGTAACTTCTGAACCTTGAATATATTGATTTGATTGCATTCTAAACTGTGTTAGATTACTCCTCTTCATTGACAAGCCACAACTGTTTCTGTATGTATGTTAATATTGGATAGGGTGCTTGAGTTAATTTCTTCTTAAAAAACAAAATTATGGTACCAACACTGCGAACAATTACTGCAACTGCATGGCGAAACAAAGACTTCCATCACTGAATTGCATTTAAATGAATTTACAGGTTCAATCAGCATTTCTATTATACAGAAATAATGTGCTCACTGTGCAGTTGTTGTCCAGAGAGAAAAACCTAAAAGCAAATGTTTGGAACTTCACAGCATGTCTCATTTTCCCTCCCAGTAATTAAGTTTTTTGTTTTTTTTTATGTAATGTATATAATTACGTACTGTATATAACGCCATCATGCTCGTTAAAAATCATAGGAAAATATTTCTATCACGCAAAGCACATTTAGGTCATTAAATAACTTTTAGAAACATATTCAGATGTCTGCTACAAAACACTGTGAGAAAGGACATTAAATGTTATTGAGCTTACATTCACCTCTGTGATATAAATAACATAAATAGCCCCTTTAATCTCAAACATTGAGCAGCAGTGATACAGAGTACCTGCGTGCAGAAATATGGAGAGTTTAGGATCCTTATCCCTATCTACGAGGAGGCCAGTGCTGAGCATCGCAAGGTCACCAGCATGACAGCATAAGGTCATCAGCACCATGCCAGTCCGCCTGCTGCTCCTCAAGCCTGACCTTGTCAAAGTCAAGTGTTGAGTCGCTAATGCCCCTTAACCCAGCGTGTGCACACTAGAGGCTCTCACCGATGCTATACGGCCGGACGCAGCCGCTGGCATTACTGATGAAGCTAACACTCCTAATTGCCTCTGCGTGATTTTCCAGGCTTGACCCAAACTTGGCTGCCACTTCATCTCCCTCTCGTCTGTCTCTCGCGCCGTCTTTTGCCAGAGCTGCACCCGTAGCGGGACAGCTGGCCCACATCCAGGAGCATCAAAATATTGTCAGGACCACTCTCTGTGCTCCTACTACCCTCCTCTCCAAATTAACCTTTAAATCAAAGATGGAGTCCTCTCCCCCTCCTTTCCTCCCCTGCCTCTCCCTCATCTTGTCCTCTGGGTGAATTAATAAAACCCTAATTTCCTCATTAGCCCTGTCAATTCATGCAGGGAGTAATAGGCACTACTTGGGGAAGTGCTCTCTTACATACAAAAATGTACCGTTGACAATTAGCTTCCTGGGAGCTTTTAGGGGGGAGGGTGGTCTCTTGCTCTTAGAGCGACTTTTGGCTTCAATTTGTGTGTTCGATTGCATGTGTGTGTGCAGGGGTTGGTCTAGGGGACAGTACAGACATTCAGTCTTTCTTCCTGCTGATTATTTTGCAGGATCACTTGCTGTGTTCCCTAAGTATTATGATGGAATCCTTCGCAATAGGAGGGTTCGGCCCTTGACACTTTAGACAGTGGGATACAATGAAGGTGCTCACCATCTCAGTCAAACTGTCCACTCTGTCTGTTCGCATTACCACGGCAACAGCTGCCGCTGAAAACATTCAGAGCATGTGCTTTGTAGACTTTTCAGGGAATCTGGAGGTTTTAGTTTTGAAAGTGGAATTCAGTGTTTTTGAACTTGACTACTTTTAGGCCATGAGAATAATGAAAGTCAAGATTACTGGCCAGGACACACATGAAGAGCTGCGAAACGCCTTGATAAGCCAATTTGTTCACAAGCCATGGTCTGGTCGTTGACATTAGAGGCGCATTTCTCCGTGCCGGTCAATAAGCAATTTTGCTCCTCTGCTCTTTTCTAATTACACGTTGAGCTGATTTGATCATATTCTCATGTACTAGTCCCTGTATATTCTGCAACAATTAAGTGAATAGGTGCAGGCAGTGTCTTCTGTCCTGCACGCAGCTTGTGTGTCTGTGTGTGTGCATGTCAGCTGGGAGACAGACAGGAAAATCAAATGGATTGGCAAGCATGATGCATATTTCAGCATTTTATCAAATAGGATACATAATTTATAGCATTTATCATAGATTATCAGTGTGTTCTTCAGGCAGTTCGTTTGTCGCACGTACAGAAAATAGACCAGACATTGAAATTATTGTTGCTGATTGCAAGTCGGCTGTGGAGCTCCACTCTGGGGCGTGCTGTGCACAGCCCAATTGGTGTCGGAAGGAGGTGGCGTGGCCCCAATGTAAGAATCTAAAGCCATGCTTGCAGCTCAGTAAGGCTATAGTTCGACACCGCAGTACATTCAAATAAATTTCAGAATGCTATCATAATAACAGTGTTAACATGTTGATGTTTTGCAGATATATTTACCATGTTCAACATTTTAAATTGTTAACATGCTCACATTTGCTAATAAAGTACAGCTGAAGTTGATGGGAATGTCAGTGTCAGGTATTCAATCCTATATTTAAGTTCTGGGCAAGTAAAATGAGGAGAATGTGACCTTCTTCATCTCTTTCACAGTAATACTTTCATAATACTTTCAGTAGATACATTTCCGTCCGATCATTGTGACAGACCAGCCAGCCAACAGACAAACAAAGCCATTTCTTAAGCTTAAACGTCCATCTATTTCATAAAAAAAGTCACAGGTTTAACTTTCTCATTGGACAGTAAGCAAAGTCTAAAAAACTACTCTGTGGGATTTTGACTATTACTATGTCCTCACTATAGCAAAATTCTTATCGTTTTTTGATAGGGGTCTGACAACTCAATATCCCAATAAAAACAGACCACTACTAGATTTCAGACCAGTCAAAATGAGAAGTGTTCCCGGGTGAACTTTGAGAATTTAAACCTGACAAGATTTCTTTTTTAAAAGCTAAAAATCACTATTAAGTAGACCTTAGGATCGTTTTACATTGTCAGACATGGTCAAAAGTGAACTTTCCTGCCCGACATTATGTTTTAATACTAAATATTTGGAAATATTCTAATTTCTCCTGCATTTGATTTATACTTTATGGGTATTAAGAATAAAGCAATTTTAAAGGTCATGTTAACATCAAATATATCTAATTGCTTTCTGGCATCAGTGTGTTCTGTGTTTTCTTGTTTTCATTTGGATCAAATCAAACAAATCTTCTTTGCACAAAACTACCTGCAATCCCTAAAATTACAGCCTCCACATATTTGGAATGTGTTTTGAGGGAGTGACACTTGTTTATATACTCATATGCAACATCAACAACCTTCGTGGACTAGCAGCACTCCTTTGACATGCACGGAGACCCTCATCGCCCTGAGGGCAGAGTGGCTGACAGCTGTATGCTGAGTTCCCCCTAAACCTCTGTGACAGGTCACATGATGACTCATAGTAACTGTGAGGCACATAGGAGAAAAACAATATAGGGTGGAACAACTCAGGTTTTCCAAATAGAGGTCAGTGGTTAGATGCTGGGGTAAAGGTCAGTCTGTCTTTCTTTAAGGTATGCTGTCACCAAACTAGCAGAATGTTGTTTGCTCTGAGCAGCGAAGGTTTATGTTATGTAACACACACTGTAATGCTGCCATTTGTTATGCCCTGCAGTGCAAAAATGCACAGGTTTCCAGCAGAGTGAAAGGTTGCCTTGGAGAGGTTTTGCAGTTTTGTGAGAGATGCAACTATGTGAGAACTGCAGACAGAAACGTGTGTGCAGTTTCATATGCGAATTTCTGCTTCCTACTCCAGTTCATTTCAGCCCAATTACACTGCAAAGTCACTTATATATCTCACTAGTTGTGGCAACTTAGTGTACTGCTTGTGTACGGTGGAGCTAGCTTATCAGGCAATTTTTAAAGTTTTCTTGTGTCTGTACATAGTTTGACTGTGAGCTTGTGAAGCTTGCTTTGTTATTCTCTATTGTATCAAGACTATCTCTACACACAGTCACATGCTGCACATGCATGAGGACTGACCCACTGGGGCAGTTGACATAGATATCTCATTAAGACATACCACTATGAAGCCCATCACAGACTTAAAACGCCTGGTTCCAAAACTGACACAATCAACGAAGAAAGAAAAAAGAAGTACAGAGTGTAGCTTGCACATGGTACACAATTTCTAGGCATATAGTTGGATGCCAGTGCTGGGTTTCTTACACTGAGAGAGGCAAGAATGTCTCTCATTTTCTCATTGTAAATGGTAAATTGACTGATTTATATAGCGGACTCCTAGTCTTTGCGACCACTCAAAGCCTTTTACAACTCTAGTCTACAGTACAAGGTGCCACCTGCCACCATCAGAATCACACACATTCACACATCGATGGCTATGCCACCGGTAGCAACTGTTGGTTCAGTATCTTGCCCAAGGATACTTCACTATGCAGACTGCAGGGGCCAGAGATCGAGCTGTTGACCTACCAGTTGGTGGACAACCACTCTGTCTCCTGAGCCACATGCACATGCATCTGGTACAAAGGTATCCCACAGAGACACCTGCAGGCCATGGTGCTGGTCACCTGGTTTATAGTGTGAAACACTCTATTTAAAAAGTCCCTGTACATATGGATCTGTAACTGTGTGGAGAGATAGTCTCTTCACTCAGAGAACCAAGGTTGCACTGTAACCGAGCATCATGCAAGATTGACCAAATTTGACTTCTAAACTACATGCAATTTGAAGGCTTGGTGGTTTAATGAAGAAAAATTATATCATTTTGCAGCAAGTCACTACTGATGTTAAACATCAGAAAAGCCATTCTGATATCAAGATCTGTTGTCTAAAGTCAGAATTTGATGGCTTTTAACATAGCACATCGACAAAAAGCATGCTTGATTAGCAACACCCGGCAGAACTCTGTCAGAGTCATTTTTCCAGATAAATATGTGATGTGACGGTTGACGTTCGTGATTTCATGTGACTTGGGGACTCAGTAATGTGGCTGACGTTCAAAGCTGGCACACAGGGGGGAATGACGGGGAGCTTGGTGCAGAGTATTGGCTGCAGAAGGATGGCTGGAGATGCTGAGGGAAGATGGTGTTCTTTGTTGGAGGGTATTTTCTCAGTCTCAGCTCAGCAGGACATCACAGGCTTACACTGTCAACATATGCCTTTAATGTAACAAGTTTTCAAAAGAAACATCAAAAGGCTCTACCCATGGTGTTGAGAGCCATTTTATTTTTATCTTATGTTTTTACAAATCATTAACAGCACTCCTAAATCGTGTGAGGTTTTTGGATAAATAGTTCAATTTTACAGTTCAAAGCCAAGCTGTCAGGATGGGATGTTAGTATTTGTAATTTGTTTTGATAAAAACACAAAAGGCTCAAGAACAGATGAAAGTTGGTTATCTTTAAAGCAGAATCGATAAAACTGAATTGTTTTTTTATTATGTTTTTTAAACATTTTGGACTGCGTCTCAGCATTAAATAGTACAAATCACTTTATTATCATTATCATTAAGTTGTTAAAATGTTCTCTTAATCTGTTATATTCAGTTTAATCTGTGTTAATGAAGTACATCAGCAGCTGCTATATCACTGGCTGCTCTGTCAAACGTATCATTTTTCCACATGCTGAAACGATGCACATTTCTATGAAGAGTGATATTGAGGATGAGAGTTGTGCCTTTCCAGAACCAACATTAGTGTGTATTCGTCTGTTGGAAACATTGACATGCTAATATGCTAACTACCTACTGTAGTAAGCCAACTTTACTTCCAAGGTGATCACGTGGCATATAGCAGGGAGGTGGGATGGCGGATGAGTCAAACTGATCAGGACTTTCACCCAAGAGGCCAGGGTTAGTTTCCCATGAGAACCCAAAAGGTTGATGTCACTTGAAGAATATCCTTTATGTCATGTTTACATAGTCCTTTTTTTTTCTTTTTTTTAATCGGAGGCCATTACCTTTCACTGAACCTAACCACATAGTTGTGGTGCCTAGGCCAAACCAAACTAAGACGACTTCACAAATCATCTATGTGTGTGCAATTAACTGACATTCTGAAATGGAGCACTTGATCTGTCACTTAGCAACAGTACCTA
>JBCAUF010000343.1:21773207-21785568 GCA_038406115.1 Haemulon aurolineatum
AATTTACTGGTATTGGTATCGACTACTGAAATTCTGGTATCGTGACAACCCTAGTGGAGGTTATAACATTCGAGAGAAATCTGCCCTGCAAGGACAGAAATGCATTTGACACCTTTTTTTAGAAAAAAACAGAGCACCTTTAATGATAAAATATTTGTTGATTCAACTCCTGTACAATTGACTGGCAACTGAATTGTAACAAACGAACAGCTATGCCGACAGTGTGTCATATTGGGTGTCTCATAACTAAAAGTGCTCTGACATACCTTTCTGTTGACAGGGACACTGTTGGAATCTTTTCTAGACGGCTAATGTAGTGGAAAATAGGATCAGAATCAGGAATTGGAACGTCCTGATACGCTGTGGTTTAGAATAAGAGGGACTCAATGAAAGGTTAATGGCTGCCATTTCTCCACAGTGTTTGTTCATTATTCAAATGCCAAACAGGTAAACTTTAATCAACGCTCAGCGCCGCACAGACGGGTGACGCACCACTTTCTGAATGTGTTCATTAGATTTCTCATGTATTATTAAAGTAATCAGACCACCACGTACTCGCATTCATGTCATAAGTGGCTGCATTGATCCACAAACAAGAGAGAGGAGTGAAGTTTGTTATTCTGCTTCTCAGGGCAATAAAATACCTCTCCATTGGGATGATGGTAGATATATGTAGAAGGGGAGGAGGGCAATCCATTTTGGGTTGCAATCTTCACTGGTTTGATTGGCATGACGAGATGAATGTTTTTGTAGTCCCAGCTCTTGCCTCTCTGTATGGTGTATTGTTTCTTTGGGTACACATCAAGAAAGAGAGGACCGCACAGAAATTCAACAGAGTAACACTTTGATAGCAGTCTATAATAAGCTGCTCCTGAATCACTTTTGAATAATGCATTAACCCAGCCTATTAACAAATGTTTTGCACGTATTTATGAATAACAGTTGCAGTCTTTCACTGACGTTAAAAGAGAGTGACGGAGGAAAGCATCTCTCAGCGTACAGGTGAATACTCTGTTCAGTCACCATTATTGGTATCTGCTGCAATTAAGAAATTATTGTGCATTTATTTTCTTTATATCATTATTTACAGGTAGAACTTTTGGAAAATCATCATTAATAGTTGGTTTTCAATGTGCAGTACTACAGTAGAACAAAACAGTTACATTCAAGGAGCACTTATTGACATTTTCACACTAAAACTCATGGAGACACAACTCTACAGTCCACAGAGCCTGCATCTTTCAGCTAACTGTTTTGGATTTCCAGCCTGAAGCTTTGATAGTTTGCTTTGCTGTTGCTTGAGAAGACAGTGGTAATCAAGATGCAGCTGTAATGTTATTGATAACACTCTTAAATAAGTAGCCACATAACATCCCTCATTTTAATAGTATTATTATAATGCTATTATATTATGATAGTTCTATTCATTACCTCATGCTCTCAGGATTTTTCTTTTTTATATATACAAATTTCATTTTGCTGCTCGCTTCACTTTAACTCAAAATGTATGCCCAGGTTCCTAATGGTGATAACCAGCTCATTGTATTTGTCCTTTATTAAAACAAACAAAACAAAATCAATGTAGTGCAATATTCAAAAACTAAAGAAAGGTAGATGATGTTTTCAAAAGCCCCAAATCAGACAAATTTACAATAACTATAGATATTATTGCATGTACTTCAATGTTCCTTTTAGATGGTTAGTGTTCTGATTATGGAACTATATAATTAACACATAATTTTGAAACTTTGTACGCAAGTCCATCATTACGATTCCCATGTTTTAACGGCATTTGAGGGATTATTTGTCTTCAACAGACTAAAAAAACCCTGAGTGACCTTTTCAAACTCTCTCAGAATCCATCGAGGCGATTCAAAAGTGATACAAAGTTCAGGCAGAAAAAGGATGTTATTTTGAAGAACTGACAGTGTCTTCAATTTACTGCAACAAAATGCAATGTATTTTCACTGAAAGTGTGAATATATGTCAGCAAATACACTGTAATGCTTAGGCCATTGGCATATTCAGAGATAAATAATTATCACTCCTGCTTCTTACGTGTTGCTACTTGACTATGACTATAATGGCTACAGAGATGGAAACATGAAACTGTATGTCGATTTGCGATGACAAACAAGTGTGAAGGACAAAGCAGGTGATAAGTGCTGCATGATCAGGCCAACATGTTGCCTGGAAATAAGGTGCACTTGAGAAGTACTCGTTTCCTTCTCTGTCAGACAACCTGCCAGAAATCAAGAACTCAACTCAGAGATTGGGGGGTGGGGGTCGGGGAGGTAAGTCTGGAGTCAGTAATAGGAAGCAATATTTGTCCCACCCAGCGAAACCTCTACGGACCCCTCTTTAGATGCACCAAAATTTAATCAACGTATTGAATGAGGTGTTATTGCATTCAGGCAATCGCGCATACCACCAAACATGGTTTACACACCGGGGAGTTAATAAAGCGCGAGGCATTAGCATTAAAATGAAAGTTAAAGGCAAACTCCGGCTGAATATAAATCTTGGCCAGGAATGTATCTACTGATGGAATCCATCTTTTGTAATTAAGAAAGAATGTGCGGGAAATGTGCGAGGAGGACGGAGAGCTGGAAGTAAAAAGACCTGCTCAGAAAGATGAATGCTATTATGGAGTGAGAGTGAGACGGCTGGTCTGGAATAATAACTTCCTCTGCCACATTATGTTAGTGCACTTCTGATAAGATCATTGGAAAATGGCAGCTGTTGGAAATAATGCAATTCATTCCGTGTTGCTGCGGGACACTACAGGGCCCTAAATGAGGCATGTCTTCTATTAGACCCCTAAAGAAACAAACTAATAGCCCTGCAAAGACTTGCCATTTATAATATGACTATAATTCGTATGATTCATTAAGCAGGAACAGAAAACGATAGTATACTCTGATTAGAATAGTCCTCAGGGGAAATTCTTATGTTAATTTATTCTGAAGTCTCTCATTGACTAAGCAACTTGTCGTGATATTGTGTAGATTAACTCCCCAGGTCACATTGCATTGTAGTCTCATATTGTGTCTGCATAATACTGTATAATAGATTAATGTTGTTTACATATGTTTAATAAGTCGGACGTTTTTTAACTCTTCTTCTACCCAAAACCTATCCTCAGCTCTTACACTTTTCTTCTGTTCACCCCCGCAGCTTGGCAGATGTAGAGTGTATAAAAACAAAGAACAACTAAGGAGATGGCTACACCTGTTCAAGTTACTCAAAATCAAACCCAAACATATAGAGAGGTTATTGTAGGTTACTTAGGTTTCTACTAAGTAGAAACCTAAGTAACCTTAATATGCTGTATAGCTTAAGAGCCCCATAATACTATAACAATTATAAATATCATAATGACTGTTACATTTCTTCAGCACTTATTGCCTCGAGTGTTTGGGGCAGGCATACTGCAAGTTGTGTTATCGTACAGCAAAGCAGACTGAGACGCCCAGTGTTTCAAGCCACTTATGCACTCAGTATTCACCAATAACATCTGTATTGCACCCAAAATTACATGTAGACCATAGAGGGCAGATTTTATTCTGCAACTACTCCATCTTTAGCACTTTGATTTTAACTCGGCATTGTTTGGCAGTCCTTCTGAAAACTCCCCTCTTCTCTCCAGTTTCTGTTAGATGGCCTCCCCTGCCCAAACATTTACAATCAATTTTGTTTTCCTCTCCTACCACAAAGCCCCTCTGCTTTTGGGCATTTTTCAGAAGTGGAAAATGGCTTACCTCTGGTGTTTGAATGTCATATGTACTATGCTGCTGCCAGCAGTCCAGTGGAGTTTTGAAATACACTGCAGCAGTGAGCCACAATCAGCAATTAGCTGTTGTGAACGGCTGACAATGCTGTTGCTGTGTCACAACTCTGTGTGAAGACAATAGAATTTTGTGTTCCCATGACGAGTGAGAACCATGTTTGGCCATTTTCAAAAATGAAATCTGATCATATCAGCATGTGCAATCATTCACAAGGCTGAGTATTGTTTTGTTTTTTTAGTTTTTAGTTTTAATTTATTTATATATTACATTTGTTATTACAGGTAAAAATCCTGTAATGATGAATGTGTTTTTCATCTCATGTTTGATCTTGCCGCCATCAGGCATAGAGTCATGGTGGTTAAATCAGCCTTTGAAGCTGCTGCTGGTGTCACGAAGATCTTGCAGTGTTGTTTGGCACTATTCTCAGCATCCTGTGCACCTAATATAGTATATGCGTGTTTGTATTATCATTATTTACAATGGGCCTATTTGGTCAACATCATCTGTTCCATTGGCCAAAAACAAAACGTGTGCTTCAATTAGTCACACCCAAAGATGTGTTTTTATCTAGGTGCAGAAGAAATGTCAACTCCATCACCTTCTTGGATTGAAACACCATGCACTTGTTTTCTAGGCATTCCATTTAAACTTGAACAGCAACACAGTCTCTGCAGTTATTAATTTTCAACACACCATTCTGTGGTTGCATGGCTTTTGGTGTTGTCAGTATGCATGTGATACTAAAATCTAATTCCAGTCTATGTTAATCAGGCAGAGTTCTGTATGGCTGTTGTGTTTAGACAGCCTGTGAACTGTGGTCATTTTCTTAAAAAAGTGGTTTGTAAAACAACACTGTTGTATTTCTCAAAGTAGGGTTTCTGTATTTCATGTACTGTATTAGTACATCAGTACTAGTGTTCAAAAGCACTACACCAGCCCTAGTAGGGACTGTCAACATTTCTTGACCAGCCACTTTAGAATACAACCAAAGATGCTATTTTTTCTTTTCTGATTACCAGATGATCAGTCCCTCGAACAAGAAACCTCTTTTTCAACAGATTTCTTATGAAAGGAGCCGCCATCAACCGAGGCAATGTTTTACACTCTGTTTAGAAATAATGTAGTTGATTTCTGGTTCAAATTGCCATACATGCACTGTGGTCATTCAGACTCTCTGAGTGCCTATGCCATTTTTCTGGTGCAAAACATTGAAATGTCTGTAGTTTTTTTTTCCATTTTGTTCACAATTGTCAAACCATTTTTTTATGTATTATTGTTTCCCTTCCACATAGTCATCTTGAGGGTAAGAGAAAAAAAGTAATAAAATCTCCTTTTAGATAGCATTACATACAATTTGCATATATTTTGTTGAAGGATGTAGTTATTGAGGAGACTTGGATCCCCCCCCCCCCCCCCCCCTAGTGCCTTTTGATGGTGCCAACTGAAACTGTGCTGACCTTGTGGATATGTGCAAGTGTAACTGTCAGGAGCGTAGACATATGGGACACACCAGTAGCACACACAGATATACAAACTAATTCATGTATTATAGCATCATTCTATCTTCTGTTAGTGTGTCTCACATAAGCTCTTATCTCACAAGAGCACATATCAGTTGATGTCTTCACCACATTCACACACTGTGGTGGAAAGTGTTCCTTTAAATTGTACAGTACCATAAACAGAGGGCTGGAGAGGAGGAGACCAGTTGTCAGCGGCCGACAGCAGCAGGGTTTCAAACCACGGCAGGAAAAATGATCAGGCCTCCCACACCCCGAGTCATCTGTCTGGAGGATAATTGGTCTCCTCTTTGCCATGTTTCACCTTGCAGCTGTACACACTCTCCTTTGAGGATGATGTGTATGTGCATTGGTCCGTGTGCATGTCTGCATTTGCCAGTGTGTGTCTGTGCGTTCGCATGCATGTGTGAGTTTGAATCAGCAGGGGTTTAGGTGGGGGTAGCATTGGGTCCACCTGCTTGGTCCAAGTCACAGTCCATTCATCTAACTCTATTAAGCGGCATCCTTGTGAGCGGCCTAGCTGTGGGGCTCCATGAAAGTAATGCAGCCCCATCAAGGCCATGCTTTGTTAGCCAAAACATCATTTGTTAATTACCTTGCAAGTCTTGACGAGCAGACTCATACATCATCACTTTCCCGCTGTAAACACCATAAGGCATGCTACTGTGAAAGATCAAACCTTGCCTATGTCGTGCAAGGACAAAATATCAAGTATTTGTCTCTAATTCTCAATAGGCACACAGTTCAAACTACCTCGTCAAATTAGCTAAATAAATACATTCATGCATTCAAGTTCATCCCTAAAAATGACACTGGACACATAGGTTATCTATTCATCTTTATAAACATGTTGCAGTTCCAGGCTTATCTTGAAGGAATAACCAGTCAGTGTATATACAAATTGTCATAATTTTAACCCTTTCAGTCCCAGGCCACATACTATTTCTGCTATATTGTTTGTATACTGCCTCACCAAGTCTAGTATTAGTTTCAAATAGTATATTTTCTAGACTCACCTGGAATAACTGAAAACTAAGACATTTTTGTTAATAATTGTACTAAAGATTTATAACAACAATTATAGGTTCTGATAGTGTAAAATATGATGGCTGACTACAGAAGAGTGACACAACTAACCAGAATGAATTGCACTCACTGACACCGCCATGAATTGTGCATCACTTACAACCGCTGAACAGCACGTCTCACGTTTGCAAAATCTATTGCTTTTATGATATTACGGCAGAAACATAATGTCAAATTATTATGTACAGTTGTATTTGCCGGCTGCTTCCATGATCAGTGCTGGTCTGGGCATGACACCCCATAAATGTGCTTGCAGTTAGCACCAACTCTCTGAATATACACTCATTTTCTTGTTAACTGCATGTGGCTTTTAACGCTGGACTTTTTTGTAGTTGTGACTCGTTTGCATAGAGAGGGCCCAATTCTGCGCAATATGTTTTCCCATTATGTTTTTTAATTAAGTGCAGATATCATTTTTATCACATTTCAGGGGGCATTTCGGCCCTTGTTTCTTTTGAATGCACAAATCAACAAAACAAAAGTGAGTTTGTACTAAAGTACCGTTATAGTATTGCTGTGACTGTGGAAAATCCATGTAAGAGCAAAGGGCAAGAGGTTGAATACAAATGGAATAACAGCTAAGGAAGGATCAAATGGACTTTCCCTGAGAGCAATTGCAGAGAGCAAATGGAGGTGAGGTGTTTTTATTCTGTGTGCAGAAGGTGATGTCCAGCCAATGATTGAAGACTGGGAGCAACTCCTCCAATTGTGACTGGCCTGAAGTGGGAAGGCCAATCAAGTGGAGACCAGGTAGTTATACCACAGTAGAACCGAAAAGGGAGTGTTAAGTTGACAGTGTAGTGGCGTGTGGAGCTGCAAAAAGTCCTGGAGGCACAGTACAGTACGGGTGTGGATCTCTTGTACTGAAGTGCCTGGGTTGGGAATTTGATAAGAGCAGCCACCGCATGAATTCCTGTTGCTCTCAAAAAACAAGGTGACCTTGTAAATTCAAACCACTGAATAAAACACTCAGTTTTATCATCATTCAATTTATGAGTTATCTCACTGCTGCCCCTCATTTTCATTTCATTCACAAGGACTCGCCCTGAGCAAAAAAAAAGGCAAGCTTTTTTTATTTTTTTTACCCTTGATACTTTTTGGATCAATCATAGATGTGCAGTGCTGTTCTGGAGACTGTGACAGGGTCATCTGAGAGTGAAGCACTCATATAGTCAGGTCACCTTAACCTCTCTGTGCAGGAGAGACTGCAGCAACATGACAATAACCACACGTCATGTGACGGGCCACCCACTGATAAGACAAGTGCAAAAATGCAGAGTGACAGCTATCATATTCACTTTTGCTTCAAGGAGAGTTTTGCCTCGCCTCCTTGGCTCTCACCTCTTTGTTTGCAGAGCTTTCATACCATATAAACTAATATGAATAGCTCTCATTGGGCATTTTATTTGAAGAAAACTGTGGGTATAGGTGGCTTATAAGCACTGCAAATTGACTGCTTTCCCTTTATTTTTGTGACTTCCTTTTTCAGAGGGATCTCTGTACACTGCATGGTTTCACCAGTGGCAGATGTGTCTGTGCAATCCATGAAGCATTTTCCAAATGCACGCAGCCTTACTGTAGAAGTACACCACATTTCTCCTCGCAGTTACCTCCACCAACAGAGAATCGGATCGCTTTAGAAGCCTTCCTGTCCCATCTCTCCTTGCGGCAAGAGATGTGGTGTGGCAATGACCAGGGCTTTCACAAACAATGGAGTCCTCTTTCCGGAGCCTGGATAACTCCACCTGACACCTGACACTGTGCATGAGCTCCCACCGGGAGACTGAGAGCTCTGTGGCTGTGAAGTCTGACTGGGCGCTAGAGTGGCCTTGGGCACTGACAGAAGCCATGGCATGACTTGATCCAATCCCAGGTAGTGGAGCCGTTCCACTGGAATCGTCCTTGACCAAGACGCTGGACCTAAAGAGCATGGGTTAAACATAGAGCATTGTTTACCACGACCCTCATAATGTCTGCCCATCTATTTCTTTGGAGGTAAGTAATGGCAGTGGAAGTATGCTGACAGTGCAGATGTCAAAGTCATTCGCTCCCGCTAAGGTGCAGTGATGACTGTGTTGTGAGGGGTAACTGTTGAGGAAGCCTAAAGGAGTACAGACCCATAAGCATTAGTGGTCTGTGATTTCAAAGTTAATTTAACTTCAACTGCACTACGAACATCCGATAAATGTGCATTCTTGGCTCCAGGGGGCTCCAAACTTTTCAGTATCATTAACCACCAAGGCAGAAGTAATTTGATCAAGGCTAATTTTGTTATTAGCCTGATTGTGTCCTCTGCCTGACCCAAGCAAGGCGACAGAGATGAATAGGGGGATCCTTCCCTTCGGTTGCATGGTGCATGCAAAAAAACCCAACAAATAACATCAGAGTCTTTTTCTCCTGTAATATCTCTCTCATTAGCTCTGAAATCCCATAAGATGCGACATTTCATACTGTGCAGCAATGTCATTTTTAAATACACTGCAATGAGGAAACTTTACTAAATGCTTTAAGATGAAGTAGTTTAAAATATATAGTTTGTGATTCATATTCAAATGAAGATGATTGAGTTACATGTAAGGAAAAAAAAGTGCACCAAAGTTTTACTTTTCACTTTTCTGACCTCTTAGTAATTTTTAGCTAATTTGTGAAACAAACAGAGTTCTTAGGAAATGATGGCAATCACACACTTTGATTGCCCCTCAGTCGCACAGCTGCCTGCGGATCTGAAAGGCTCTAGTACTTCCTCCTGCACAAGTACCTTGATACTAATCAGCTGTTTTGTAATTGAGACTGACAATTCTGCTCTGCTACATAGGCTCTCTTGGCAGCCATGGAAACCAAAGAAAAAACATTCTTGATCATGAGAAGCCCACGTTTCCTGATCGCATCTTGTTTTTCCTGGACTGAACCAATCATCCCAGACAAACACAAGACATGAAAAGCTTCCACGACAGAAAGAGCCAAACGAAGTGTCCATTGCTTGTTAAAAATCTGAAATTCACTGTCATTGTTATGGAAACGACAGCCAGCGGATAGTTTGTGGAAAAGGACTTTTTTTGAGATGATTGACAGGAGTCTCTTGAAGTGTTTTTGGAAAACATAAGAAGTAAGAATAAAAATCCTCCTGCACTTGTGTGCCCAACACAGAATAACATTACAGTAATAACATTACGTTTTTTAGTAGTCGTGTTCAGAGATTACAATTTAAAGTCTAGTTATTAAATTGCATTTAATAATCCCAATAATTTTTAAAGAAATTAGGAGTTGTCTTGTCTGTCTTACTGGGAGTTTGGTAGAGGTTTTATTTCAGTCTGGTCAAGTTAGCTAGCTGTTAATTTAAAGGTTATGTAATGTTAAAAGTACAGTGTGGAATTTCAGACTTGAAACCGTGTCTTTACCCTGTGTTGTTTGTATCATTTGTGCATGTGAGCATGCTGGCAGCACAATCTGCCTCCTACTAGCACAATTCACTTCCTTGATGTTATTCATGACAGTTGCTGGTGGTAAAGTACCAAGAAACATAGCATCGCACCAACAAAGGGAGTAAAGATGACTGCTAGTCAGCAGGCAATTCAGGGTTCAAAACATTTTAAAACAGCTTTTCAAACGTTTTTTTTTTCTTTTCTGAATTTTGACACATGCTTTCAACACAGTGTATACACAGAACACTTTTCAATGAGTTACACTGAATGCGAACATACATTCTGTTGTTTGTCTACAAAAAATCTTCACCAGATAACCTGTTAAACCATAACGTCTTGATTTCTCTTTCCACATGTGTTAAGTGTAAAATATGTGACATGCGGGTCTGAAAACGTTTGAGTTTATTGAAAGCACCTTTGACAGAGGTAGGCTGAACAACTGAAATGATGTAAGGAGTATTGTGACTAATTAATAGTAATTATAGTTTTGAGTAATTACAGTATATTTCCAATGAGTGATATGTAATGATTTATTGATTGCACATTGTCTTTATTAAAATTATTCCACCAGTTCCCTCCCTACAGTGTGGAACGCTGACGGCTTGCAAAGCCTCGGATGCATCTTTGAAATGCACACAAATCAAACTGGAGAGTTGACTTTTGTTACAGAGTGATAGTGACAGCCCGCTGGCCTTGGGGGCAGTTGGAAGGGCAGCACGCTCTCCTGAGTTCTACCCTACTGCTTCTGCCGCAGCCCTACGTACGAAGAATGCATGAAATGTTCGCAAAGCCTGAAAACCTCGAGCCATGCATTTCCTTTGCCACCTAACCTAATATGACATGTATCCCTACAGCAATGCAGATTTAATGCTGCATAATCTGGCTTCACTGACTGTAGCAACGCGGGATCCTATTTGGAATTTGCTACATTTACGTCCTGAAAGAATGCTTTCCTTTTACCAATGCCACAATACTGAAATTGAATTCTGGATTCTTTTGTAGCTTGTCAATGACAGCCCAGCTGAATGAAAAATCAGAGTCAAAACTGCAAGAGAGGCACTTTTTATTTACCTTCTGTGAGGTGTAACTGCACCTTTTCTGTGTGGCAAGCAAAATGGGACTGACGGTTTTAAATGCTCTGCGGAATAGGATGTCAGTCTTCGCGTAGTTTTATTGCAAATACTAGTTTATTGGGAAACCCAACGGTCTGTTTGTTTTCAGAGGGCTGGTTTACATCTGTCACTTTTCCTCTGGTAGTAAAGATGACAAGCTGTATGTCACATTAAGGCCTATTGGTCATCACACCCCTAATAAAGTCACTGTTTCACCCTGCAGCATACATTGTCCCAAACTTGTAACAACACTCAGAGTGTTGTTACACAGTGGCAACTCATAGAGCCTGTTAAACTGTGCCACCAGTGAATATACAAAGCCTTAGTGTCCATCAGGGTGGAAACATCTGTTTAGGAGCTAAGGACTTGTGTCAGAAGGTAATCAAAAGCATGATAATGACTGCACTAAATCAGATCCACTGGAAGAAATGCATTATCACAACATCATATGGCAGCCTGTACTCCTATTTCAGTCACTTCATTACCCCTGATGTCGATTTCTCATATTTGCTGAGACACGCGCAATTCTCTGGGGCTTGTTGTCTCAAGAAAAGCTGCATCAGCAGTGGGATATTCTGGAAAAAAATTCAGCTGGGAGAGAGAAAAGCCACAGCAAACACATCCAGTTTCTATTTTGATTTATTGCACTTTGTAATTACAATAACCAAAGGGCTTTGCTCTGATCTGCGGATATTCAAGCACAAGCTGATTTATTTTCTTGCCACACAGTCAACGTTGCTATTGCCTCATGTAGTTTGCTTATTGGCGTGTGTCTGCAGTTTTTGTATGTGCATGCATGCAAACATTTCATTGTACGAAAGTGAACATGTTTGGGAAATGAGTACTGATGTCTGCAGGGTGGCAGTAGCTAGAGTAGAAAGTGGATACAAGCCAAGTTATGTGGTAGTGAGACTAGAGTTCAGTGTGAAGATGATTGAAAGGAGATCTGAGTCCCTTCTGTTTTAATCCAGAACCTACAATCAAATAAGCAGTTTACACTAGGCAACAGAAAGGCCAAATTCACAGATCCCCTTTGGGGCATAAAGTCAATGGTCCGTGTAAACACATTGCTTTTCTGAGTAGAACTCTGTCGTGGCAACTTGGTCACTGGTCAGTTTACTAGTGTATCCCACAGCATCTTCAAGAACACACAGATAATATGGACAGATTAATTATTTGCACCTTGTTCTGCCTGGATCCTCTCTGTCTCCACCTCCTTGTAAAGGGGTTTATTCTACTTTGCTGTTTTAAACTGATAGGATCGATATTTTATCTTTGTGTGTCCAGAGCAGCGAGTAATAAATAAAACAATGGAGCGAGTCCCTGTGATATGTTCTGGGTCTGGGTCATCAAGTTTAGTTTAGTTTAGTTTATTATAAGGATCCCCATTAGCTGATGCCAGGTGGCACCAGCTATTCTTCCTGGGGTCC
>JBCAUF010000343.1:21818427-21858724 GCA_038406115.1 Haemulon aurolineatum
CACTGTACTTTTGATGTTCATTAGTCACAGCTTCATCTTCACTCACTAGGGCCTTTAAAAATCTAATCTAATCTAATTTTAGTAATTTGAAAGATCAGCATAAAAGAAATCTGGGTTATTACTGGGGCTCACAATTCAATCAGTATTATATTTTATTTTGTATATGGTAATGCTAAACTTCAACCTACCACATAATCTCTGAATGAGACTCAAATGAACCTCAAAAATAATTACATTAACTTTTACTGCAAACCTAAGTTGACAGGGTAGAGGGGACACACATGTAACAAAGCCCATGTTTCGCAACATTTAGCACGGTAACAAAACACCAGTAGTAGCTCCACAGGAGATAGTTTTTATTTTTTATTTAAAACTTCATATAACCCATACAGCAAACTGTACAATTGAATTATTCACAATGTGTTAAAAAGAAAATAATTCAATAGCTTTTCTATAATATTTCATTGAATTTCCCCATGTTTTACTCAGATGTCGGTTATTCTAATGTTCTCTTAACACATACAGTTACTAGGAAAACAAAATCTTTTTTTTTCCTTTTTTTTTTACAAAACCTTACAAAAACTATATTCATAGAAATTCTGCATGTCCACAAAGAAAACCCTGGTTGGCACCAACATATTTTTCGTATTGTTTGAAAGGTTTTCTGCCAAATGATAGAAGCTGTGCAACTCAAAAGAAAGGTATACATAAAAAGGCATACCGTTGTGACTGCTGGAAAATCAAAACTCATATCACACACTGCTAATGGAACACAGGTTATGTAGCTTACATTTTGCATTACTTTTCTCTCACATTTCATACAATTTTGTGTAAAATGACATTATTATTCACATTGATTTATAAAAAAGATGAATATATTCAGTAACCAAACTGACTGAATCAGCCAAATCAGAAACCCTGTTGAAATTCCAACTAATTTTGATTATGATGAAATTTTCAATTATTTTCACATATTACAGAGGTGAAATACAAGCAAACTTGAGTCTTTGAATCACCTGTAAGGAAAGCTACAGTACACGTGAGGGTAACAGTAATAATAGTATAGCCACGTATCGCCGTGGCCATACTTTAGACCAAGTCCTAATCAGGATTTCAAGAGCAGTAAAGGTCCAGTTACATAAAATAAACTCTGCTCTCCCTACTCTAAGGGAGTGCCCCCTAAATTCTCGGGGATGCTCAATATTTCCATTTCATGTTCACATTTTAGAAATATATTAGCCATCACAAAAGAAGATTTACATACATTTTCCCATTTGGATGATAGTAATCCAATATACCATAATATAATTAATTTCCATTAAATAAATAAACAAGGTTTGGGGCTGTGGAACTGGGGTAAAGTGAGGAAGTAGGTTAAAGTGACCTCTCTAATGAAATAAATAGCATCTATAACATATTTGACTGTGAACAGAATTAATTTATAACCGTATAAATTTAGCAAAATACATTTTCTCCTGCTGATCTTATCTACATACTCTACTTTGCAGAAGGGAATTGATAAACAATTATACAGTGAATCTCTACCAAACCAGCGCTAAGTTTTACAGATTGGAGTTTCCTTGAATCATACTGTAGATAGTTACGTTTTTGTTTTTTTTTTGTCTCTATGTATTGTAAACCTCACAGAGGTTTGCTGTTTGTTCGGCTCTCAGGTGACAGCAGCTCACAGACTCCTCGAATCTTCCTACGGCATGACACTTGCTGAAGATGTACACTTACGCAATAGGCATTAAAGTCAACATGAACACACGAAACCATCATTTGTCCTCTGTCTATTCACCACATTATCTTTCAGCGTGTTCACACAATACAAGGATGGATTTTTCACATTAGGTAATTGAACGGAAAAAGCTTTCAAGTCTGAGATGACCTTCGGAATCTTTTCACATTTTTAAACCAAACTCTTGCCCAGTTTTCGTCACACTCATAATGCAAAACAATCAATTTCCTGCCAAAACGCCTCTAGATTACATCTCATGATCTATGAAGTTACTGTACTGCTGAAAAAGTACTTGGGACATTCAATGGTCCTGTAGCCGCACATGAACAAAATCCAACACATAGTTCGATGGATACATCACATTTAAATGCACTCAAAAAAATGCACTTTAGTTTTAAGGTCACAGTCTCTTACCTGTTGTCTCTGCGACTTACAATTCTTTATTTAGCTAAGATATAGATAGAAATACCTGATCAAATGCCTTCCAAACCCAGTCTGCACATATTTATTTTTCATTCAAACTTTTGAAATTGGTTCATATAATTGCTTAATATTTCTGTGATTATCCTTTTGGAATTTAAACAGGACCAAAGCTGTGTTTCAAGATCTGGAAATTCATCTGTGTTTTTCTTATGCTTCTTATGCAATGATTGTTTTACATTACAGTGCTGATAACAATATCTTGAGGTGAGGTGGTTCGAAAAAAAAACAGGAAATATAATGCCATGACTGAGCCAAATACAATTAACTCTGGATACATATTACCCTGCATGGTTGGAAAAACTGTTATAGCAAGATCCCTTAATAGTCCCATTTAAACCACTCCAATTTACTTTGCAATGAACACAAAATAAGTGCTCTCTAAAAAGCTAGGTGAGCGGGAACTGGCCCATACTGTACTGTATATAGTTGTGTTGAATGGTCAGATCTTTGGCAATTTAACAGATTAAAATTCAATCATGTACAAAATGATTCGGACATAAAATGTACTTCTGATCAAATACATTTAATCCCATAACATAATAATATGATCTGATGGTTCACGGTGGAGTCTCTGAACAAAGATGTCTCCCAGACCCAGCTTTGCTTTGCATCGATGATGAATTGCTTCTGTGTAACAACATAGTTACTTTAACAATTTAACAAACTGTTGGTATCTCGCTACAAGTCTCCACCAATAACAATACTGCAGATAGTGAATCAGTACTCTTATCATGTCCCTGTGAACCATGCTTTCAAAGCACCCTGCAGCTTATGACTCAAAGATAACCACTCAAGCCTATTAGACAACATGTTTGAGGTAACATTATTTCCTGCTATCAAAGGCCATTCAGGAGTTTGTGTAAATCAACAGGATAAACGTTAAGAACTCGATATCACAATTCTAATGTGTGGCAAAACTGACCTCCGGTGAACACTGCTCTTCCTTTTCCTCCTTGTATATCTGCCATTTATTGCCATTCTTAACAAATCATTTCTTCTTGCTTCAGTCCATAGTTTTCCCAATACAATTCTCAGTCTTTTCACTGATTGAGGATTCCTCGAACAACGTGTATTTTCTTGTGGTTTTGTGTTGCGCACGTAAACATCAGACTTGAAACTGATTATTTGGGTATACTGTTTTCCCAGAACCTCCCCCAAATATTTCTTTTACCTCATGTGATTTGGAATACAGTGGCGAATGTTGTCATACCTGTGTGGCTGATGCTGCCATTTTGAGTTGCCCGTGTTTTGTTAGTGTCCCCATGTCACTGTGGTTAATGGTGAATCTGGTGATTCCGTCTATGCCATTGTCTCTAGTCTCTGGCACAACCCCTGACACGTTGCTCAGGAGGTTCTTGCCCTGGGGGGAGCACATTGTCATGGGAACACGGGAGTCATCCCAGTGCTGCAGCTCATGTTGTCCTTTCCTGGGAGTCGTCGGTCGTTGTAGGCGTGCATGTTGATCACTGCATCCGTCTTCACCATGACTGGAGGCTGAGGCTTGTGTTTCACCCGTCTCTCGCAGGTGAACGACAGTCTGATCTCGTCCACCATGGCACTGCACAAAGACCTCTGGGCAAAAAGGGAGGATGCGGGGAGGGGAGTAAGAAGGAGAAGAGGGGAAAGGGACGGGGGGTAAATGCCTTAGCTTTAAATTGTTCTGACAGCAGAGAGTGTCGACAGTCTAAAGAGCACAAAACGCATTAGAACATAACATTCATGCTGTGTTACTGCTGGTGTGTATATGTGTGCACGTGTGTCCATGGCTGTCAGCAATGTCAAACTGCAACCCTACCACATGAAGCCCGCACATGGTTCATTAGTATGCTGCACGAGCGTGCATGCAACTACTCACTTAGCATGACTCAAATTAGTGATTTACAACAGTAAAGGATTCCTGCTATTCTGACATCTCCAGTGACTAATAATGGATTAATTCTCTATGCTCCAATTTGCAATTATGCCTGTTAAAATAAGTAAATGTTGTGGTGTTATGGCCAAGTACTCCTAGGGATTAGCCAAAGGCATGCAAATCCTTTTATAAGATGTTTGAACTAAAAGCCATGAATAGAGCACAGCTTTGGTTTAGAGGCTATGTGTATCATTACGAAATAGACATGGTAAGCAACTTCTTTGCTGAAATCAAGGGTGAAACAAACTGAAAGTGTAATTAAATTAATGTTAAAGATTAATTTTCCATCCATCCAAACAACAGGGTAAACATCAAATGAAGAAATTCTGCAGGTAATTTATGGGGATATATACCTGCTCACGTTCTGCAGTCTTCCTCAGCTTGTAGATGAATTCAGCAATTGCCACAAAAACAGACAACACTAGGCCAGATGCCAGCACAATGAATATACCACCCAGGTTCTGGATACCCATGGGGCCCGTCTCGCGACGCTCTTCATCCAAGCAGCTGCTCCCACTCCACCACTTCTCCTTCAGCATGTGTAGGCGCCCATCCTCCATGATGCTTAGGATTGCTATGGTGATTTTGTCCCTGTACGGGGAGCCTGGAAGCAACATAAGGCCCGTTTTACTTTGGAGGAACTGCCAGCTGGATTCTGTGATAATAAGGTTCATAAACACGTTGTGGCATACTGTCTGACTAGTAGCTAAAAAAGCACATCTTATGCCTCTGCGTTGACTCCAAAGCAATCCCCCGCCCTCATCCTTCAAAAACAACGCATAACTTAGAATTTTTCATTACTTGGTAGTCTCAGATGTATTCTCTGGTCATTCACAGGTCTTACCGAGGGGAGTGCCGATGCCGTAGCCTTTGCTGTCGATGAGCCCTCCCACCTGTGTCAGGTTACAGTTCTTCCTAGTGATGTAATCGATAGTTGTGGACTCCATAATGAGGGCATAGTCAGACTTCAGCACCCTCTGAATCCCATCTTCAATAGACTTTACCAGTGATGTGCTTGGCTTGCTGCTCATAAAGGCCCACATCTTTTCAAAAGTAGAAACCTTAGATTTCTGTAAGGGACAGAGAGAGCCAGTTTTTAAAAAAATGCGCCTTTGAACCTCATTTGAACAATCTCCCTTGCTGCAGGTCAGGAAAAATGTAGTGGGAAAAAACACACAATGTTTTTACCACTTAAAAAAGGTTGAGCTTGAGAAAAAATAACTTCCAAAAATTATAGGCCCAAAGTGCTCAAGCAGAAAATACAGCTAACCATGAAATCTTGCTGGTCCCTTTGTAGCCCTGATGACTGGCAGAATAACTTAACAGCAATTGGTACTTTTCAAACACTGGAGGAGAAATTTTTAAAGATCACACATAATAGTCTTTTAAGAATACAGATTCTTTAGCCAGTGGCCAAACAGATTTATACGATTTCTCCCACAGATCCCCGATGTCACAGGATTAAAGGACCGTAAATTGTAGCTTTGTGCACATCTATTCTCATAAGTGCTACTGAAGCAGCAATAATAGAATGCCTCTCCATTAGTCTTGCATCAGGCTATGTGGTATTTCATGCAATTTTATATGAGGTCACATTTATGCCATGTCTAATCCCAGATAATTACTGTCTAAAGACTATAAGCCATTTCAAATTGTGAAAGATGCTATTATAAGAAGCCCTCTATTATGTGCTACTACAGTAAAAGCAAAGTCATTGTTGCTTAAAACTGAGATATGATATTAAAACTTAAACGTATCAATTAGGATGTATAGAAAGTGTCGCCAAGTGTTGAGGTCAGAAAAGAAAATGGACCATATGGCAACTTGCTACATGGCTCTGTCTGGTCTTATGGTATTGAATGTTGCCCTATAGCTGCCTTATCTGTGATAAGAGTGCAAAATGGCATACAACATCATTCAGTAATTTCAATCAACCTTTTAACAGCAGGTGAAAGCTGTTTTCCATGGAAGCAGCGGGATTGCCTCCAATTTAACAAAACCAGCTCTCCTCATAAGAGGGCTATCAAGTGACATGACAGCCTCCTGGTCAACAGTGGTTACAAACCTCTGATTGTGTTTCTAATGCAATGGGTGTGTTTAAACAGCCACTGACAAATCGATTTGTAGGGGAGACCGGGGATGGTAGTAACATGGGTCAGTTGTAACACTTTCAATTTCTCCAATCAGGAAGAGGTTATGAATCGCTTGGTTCATTTTACACATGCTCAGTTTAGTCCTTATTCCACATGTGAAGAATCAGCACTGTGTGGCAACCTAACCGACGACCAACCACACCTAGCTTTGAACTAACCATCTGCTGCTGAGAGGCCTTTCATACTCGTATTTTTGAATAGATTAGAGGGGAAAAACAGACAGTTAAGTATGTCCCCATAACATAAGTGTAGGACCAAATCCACTCCGTCACATACGTCGGCAGAGCCTTTATCTACTCTTCGGTCTCCTCAGTATTTATCATGCTTCTCTGCCTCATTGAGTCGACATCATTAGGCCTTTCTGTAAGAGCAAGAGGGAGCAGAGGGCACTTGAGCCATGCAACTCTGATGAGGTAATTAAACACCTGTGTCTCCTTCTATTTATGACGCCACAATCATACGATTTATCAAAATACACAGAATGATCGAGGATAACTTTCATTTCCATAACCACTGTATTCAGAGGAACTGAAGGTTGATTTCTTTTCAAAGGGTCAATGAGCTGATTTGGATCCATGAGCACTAATTATCATTGCAGGACATTTTATATGCATGGCATGCGATGCAAAAAATAAGAAATTGTACAGTTTTGTGATTAGTAATTCACCACTTTTTTTTTTTTTCAAAAAAATTAACATGATAGAATGTAATTCCAAGGCACCACTATTGTTCTGAATGTACGTAATATCAGCAAAAACCCTAAATAATCAAAACTGGAGGATCCAGTACACACGCCATTCAGCAGATTCAACAATGAGGCATACAGCATTTATGAGCTCAACTACAAATTTCGAGGGGGCATAAAAACTAGGACAGACAGATGCCCTGGAAGAATCTTTTTTTTTTTTTTTTTTTCAATCTTGATATTGAATGTCATAAACTTATGGACCATCTTCAATAGAAATGTGCAGTGTTTTCATTTTCTTATTCGGAGAAACTGTAACTCTGTTACATGTCTTATTCAGCGCAGCAGCAGCAGCAGCATCTAAAGCAAAGCTCAAAATAATAAAATAAAGTCAAAGACCCTGCAGGCAAACGCTGAAACTTCGGAATAAAAAAATCATTATGGAGGAACACATCAAACAGTGTAGAGAAGTGGAGAAGCTGAAGAATTTGCCTTTGCTGTGGGAATTAAGATCTAACTGTAAAAAAATACTATATATATAGGCTATCTACTGTATAGGGAAAAAGTTTTTTGAAAAATCATTTTAAAATTCAAGATTTGACATCTTGTCTTATCCATCAACTAACACATACATTTTTAAACATTATTATGATGTTTCAGCTACAGTATGAGTGCAACCATCACACTGTAAATTTCAGTGACTATATTGTAGTTGTCATATTTTATTCTACATCTGTGAGTGAGCCTCAGTAATTTCTTTAGATCCAACTGATGCTTTTTTAAATATGAAACTCCCACATGATGAAATACTTCAACTCAACCATAACTACTTTTTCTCGTGTGCACTGTACCTTAAAGAAAGTCATGGTTGCGCCATCCTTGACCACTCCATACTCGATCTTGGTCTGCTTAGCGATGTCATCGGCTGAGTCCACAGGCGAGTCCATTCTCTCCACAGTGAGAAAAGCTGCTAAATTAGCTGTGTAGGATGATATGATGATGAGTGTGAAGAACCACCAGATCCCACCAATGATCCTGGTCGACAGTGCTTTGGGCATCAGCTCTGAGCCTGTAATAACAGCACAACACGGACAGAGTATTGAGCAATTAACGTGATAAAATGGTACCTGCCAACAATGTAACTGAATTAAACAAATGCAGAAACATGATCACTTGCTTTTTTGTTAATTAGCCTGCAAATGTTTCTGGCAGTGGCACTCGTGTTGATCAAGGTACTGTCGGTGAGGAAACAGAGAGTGAAGCCAGTTTGGCAGTTTAGTGTAACTCTAAGCTAAGAATTCAGAATAGGAAGATCAGACCAGTAAACTGCATGTTCCCCAGGCTTCGTCGTTAGATTATAGAAGCCTTTCTCAGTTGATGTAAGCCTTTAGAGTTGACAACAATAACTTTCACTGTGTCCCCTATCAAACTCAAAAATGTGTTGCAGACAACTATCATCTCATTATTTAACACATGAAATTAAAAACATTCTCTCCAAGAGCCTGATTCATACTCTGCAATTAGGCAACTGTAATCACACTTCAATCAACAGCTTTCTACTGCTAAAGCACTGCCGGCACTGAGTTACCAATTTAGATTTATCTAGTGGGGATTAATAGTATTTGCAGTTGGTTCTAGCGTATTACTGAATCTTTTGCCCGAAATGAGTTTTGGTGAACCAGTTGGCTTACAAAGTGATCTGTGAAAATAGCATTAATGTTGGGTGTGAGATGTCGGATTAAATATAAATGAGCAAAATCAACACTTTAACTTGCTCTGTTAATCAAGTAGCTTAGCCGCTGAATGTCTTTTTTTTTTTTTTTTTGGACACATCACGTGCAATTCACACATAGCTTATCAAATGTACTATGTGTACACACACTAATGTATTTAGCAACATATCATCACAGGCTGTATAAAAAATGGAAAAAGAAAAATCAAGATATAGAACCGAACCAGACTGGCTGTACATCTCTGCATCAGCCTTGACTTTGAGTGGTCCTCTGCTGAGTAATACTATGTTTACAATGGCTCACTGACTGGTGTTAAAGTTACTTTATATCTCATCTCTGACAACCTTTAAAATACCCTTGTGCTTTGTGCACTCTGTTACTTTACTGAGAAGATTTATGAGGGCAATTCTAAAGAGTAACAAGCCCACAGAAGGGGGGCAGAGTGGTCAGCTCTTTAACCTCTTCCACCAAATTTGATTGGATTTGTCCTTTGTGGGTTTGACAAAGACTCTACATGGTTACAAACAAGGGAAGACAGTAGCATTGCTTAATTCACCGTGACTTCAGAGAGGGAAGCTCCAGATGTATTCTCTGGTTGCACTAAAAATGAAGTGAAGCAACGGGTAACTCAATTGAAATCCACACTATAAAGTGCTGTTGTCAGCAGGGAACAGTATATGGCACTGCATCAGAACACTCTAATAAATACAAAAAGCAGATCAGTCATATGGTGCCAGGGAAATAAAACGGTGTCAATATGCCATACATTTCCTTGAGGAAGGACTCATATCTTGTAAACCAAGGAAATATAAATGTTCTTCCAGGGAGGACAATACTGATACTATTTCAGTAACCAAAACATCACATCTGTCTCACTGGCTGCTGTGCTGCTCATTCACATGAATGCTGTAGATTGCATCCTACCACTATACTATTACAAAACAGTACAAATATCATTGTGGGATATGGGTTGTGGCAAAATGGAATTTTGTGGCCAGGTTCAGGAATTTATTTGTAATCAATAATTATTATGCCTCATTATACCATATTATTGTAATGCCTCTCACAGTCACTTGAAGACAATACATGAAAAAGTACAAGAAAAAAAACTGTTGGATGAACAAAACACCTCTCAAAGGAGCTTTATACAGATAAAAGAAAATAAAATACAAGAGAGATAAAAACAAGAAGAACCAAATAAATAAAATAGGCGGCTTAAATAAAGTCAAAGTAGGCTTTCTAAGGAAAGTGTGTTTTTTGGAGAGACTTATAAGACGACACTGACTCAGACAGCCTTTTTTCCTTGGGCAGGTCATTCCAGAGCCTTAGATGACAAAGGCTCTGTCCCCTTTAGTTTTAAACACAGAAAACCACTGCCAGGAACCTCAAATTGCGCCAAGGTGCATAGGGGATTAAAAGATCTTAAATGTAGTCTGGATCCTTGCCATGGATAGCCTTAAAGAAATTAATAAGATTTTAAAATCAGTCCTAAAACAGTGTAAGGAGGCTAAAACAGGTGTGATGTGGCCGTAGCTCTTGGTTCTAGATAAAAGCCGAGCTGCTGAGTTCTGTACGAGTTCGTTTCAGATCTGTTTGATTGAGACAGGAGAAATCCAAGCATGATGAGATAAGGGCATGTATAACAGTTTCTGCTTCTCTGGGATTTAAATTGGGCCTAATTTTAGCGATATATCTAAGGTGGTAAGTTAAACAACTTCATTAATCCTGGCACACATCAGCTCACTCACATGCAACTCTCAATTGCCGACATCCAGCAATGATAAATAACCACTGTGTCTTATCTTATAGTCAATTTGACAATGTGTACAATAGCAAAAATATAAATGAAATTTTGATTATGAGGTACACTAACCTCTAGCTTTTATAGTTGGAATGAGGCAACATCTCATCTGAATCTAGTTGTACTCAGCAGAGGACATTATGTAATGGTATGTAGATATCACTGTCACTGTGTCATTACAGTATATCAAATCTCCACATTTTACTGATGGCACATGTTGGAGATGTTTCAGAAGTCTTAGCTCCAGGTCATTTTATAAGTTTCAATAGGGGCTTTCGGGAGCCTATTTGTGAATAATATCAAAAGGGAGACTTGAATTTTGAAATATGAAGATTCTTTTAGGTCAACTCCATTTTGGATTTGCTTTATCATCTAGTCCATGATTTATATATCAAAAGGAACATGAAGTTTTGAGGCTGTCCGTTTCCATTCTATGTTCCAACAGTTTCTCTGTAATGCATAAATATTCTTAGTTAAAAAGCACCCCGGGAAACTGTCTGTGCTTTTAGACTTTTTGTTGACCGAGGTTGAAAAGATCCTATTAATTTTTGGTCTGTGAGAACCTATATACAATGGGGGAATTACTAGATAAACAATTTCTACCGCCACTGCTAACATTACAGCACACATTTCTTGAGAGGAGATCACGGAGAAGTCTGACACTGCTATTCTCCTTTGAATAAATAAACAGAATGTTTTGTATCTAATGATGCTTTTTGAAATGTCAGTCTGGGGGAAAAAAAAGCTGTTCTCTGTGGACTCAGTGGAGAATCGTACTAAACGTGATGCCCCGGTTTTCTCGAGTGTTTCTTCCCACTAGCAATACCTCACCTTAACATGAGAGAACCAGGCTTTCCCATGAGAATGATTACCTGCACTTAGTATTCTCTCAGTGGAGTCATCGCGCAAAAAAACTCCCTTTCAGAGATTGAGGCTTTACTAGTAGTTAATTGCTTCTAAATAATGACACTTGTGAGTGGAAATGTTTATTCCGATGCAAGCAAATCTTGATCTGAATCTCAAGACGGAGCAAAGTCACAACTACCGTTCCTTTATGATAGACATGGATAAGTCTTTGCATGGAGAACCAAAAAAAAAAAGAGAGAGAAAGAAATGCAATAATTTAGGTTTAAAATCATTATGCATGATGGGAATACTTCGAGTAGAGATTTATTTTAGAAAATCAGGAAAAATGTCCTTAATCCAAAATTGGGAGTAAGTCAACTCATAAATCAAACAGTCCTTCAAAATTGATTTTATACGGGGAAACCAATTTACGGGAAATGATCAGACATATGTTTGTTGTGAGCAGAAGCCTACTGAGACCCCCAGGAATGCTTTTGAAGTACACAAAGTGTTTGCTTTTGCACCTCCACACATTTTGTGTTCTTTGTGTTGTCTATGACACCTCCCTCCCACAGACAAGCTGGTAGATTTTTTTTTTGGATCTCCTCAAACACGTCCATTTGCATTTTAAACATGTCAAGGAAATGGCTTCCGTCTCAGCTGCTGTCACCGTGGTTGGCAGACAAGCAGGGGGATGTCTGTTTGTGTGACACAGACAAAATATACCTCGGCTGCAGATACCACTGCGCAGCATGTTACAAGGTACTGTAGCACAAACGGGGGTGTCACGGACTGCAAGAAACATTGTGTGTCAAAAATCAGACCAATTATACCCAAAAGAGCATTGTGAAGGTACTGAATTAAAACTCATAGCAAAAATTACCCATCAAAAAATTAATTTTCATAATACAAATAAACCTGTTATAGAACACACATGGACTCCATGTCAAGTGGCGTCCCATGTGAAAGATTTTATTCAGGGAACTATGAATAAAAACTCATTAGCAGCAGCAGCAGCTTCCGTTAACTACTGTAAATATGAGAAACACTGGAGCCCCGGCACTGACAGACAACACTGTGAGTCACGGTCTGAATTATAATGGGGAATTCTCCCCTGTTTAGTTAAACAATATAGGCAACTAACTAGCTCATTTTGTTTTGATCCCCCCCGCTCCCAGCACACTGGTGCTACAGTCATAACCCTCTGCCTACACCAGCAAATTGGCAGAGCTGCTATGCAGTTTCACAAGAGCGCTGCCGAGCTTCTGTGCTTAATGAATTGCTGAATGTGTTTGCTATCCTTACGGGCAAAGATCCACTGCCGAGTCTCACTAAGCCTCCTTGATTTGTCTTGTTACATTGAGGTTAAACATTTTATTACTTGGGTCCTTTTTTTCCTCCACAGTTGACTTCATTACGTTATTTCTTGGCCTTCATTTGCTTACCTATCCCTCGAAGGGACACCTAGTGAAAACCGATTTGTATCCCTTTGTTTTTTCCGTCCTTTTGTTTTTCTGAATTAAATGTGCACTGAGAAGTTTAGTCGCACGCGGTTTTGGGGCTCTCGTGTTGAAAGAGGAAATCTCTTCTTTGGTTCTGACTGCTTCCAAACGTACAAATCCGCATCAAATGAGATTAAAATGACATTTACAGTAATTGGTAGGCTACTTGTTGGACTGCTAGGAGTAAGACATATGGATTCTCTGCAGCAGGTCATCCTCGGTGCAAGTTGTACAGCGCTGAAAACATCACACCAGCCAGTTCTAGCATGGCTGACAGCTGGTATTTGTCAGACATGTGCCTCAGCTTACCCTTTTCGTCCTAACACTCTGAAAGCTCTTGAGCAGGGCCAGCGACTGCGTTATGGGGAAATAAATGCAGCAATGTTTTCCATCCTTAGCTGACAATCTCTGACAAGTGCCTGGCACCTACTCTTCCCTTTTAAACAGCAGGTAGGTGACAACAGCCTTCCTTTGTCATGTAAGACTGAGCTCTGCAGTTGTTCTTGACAGGTAAATGTCTTATGAAACAGTCACAGAATGGAAATCATGGAGCTTGACAGTTAAAGAGGCAGAAAGTGGGAGCTAGCAGTGCACGGGAAAAGAGGGCTGGTGTGATAGTATTGTTTTTGACAGGAGAGAGGATGTGCGCTTCGACGTACCTTGTTGCATTAAGGAGCCGACTCCAAACCAGAAGCTGTTGAGGAGGGTGAAGTTGTTCTCCACCACATCTGATCCGGGGTTACAAGGATGGGCGTCATACCACTCGTACGGGCTGAACCTGGGGAATGAGGCAGGGTGTAGGGAAGCCGTTTTTAAATCTGTATCGGTTATGGGATCTGAGAAAATGCAAGACTGATATCGTCTTTATCCTTCTTGTACACCATCGCCTCCCCAAGAAGAATCTCAAAAAAGGTACTGTATTAGCTTGACAGAATTAAATCTGCAGAGAGCTATTCTGAGAACTGTTTTGTTGAGAGCTGTTGTGAAAGTTGCAGCTATTTTAAAGTTCTGCCTTTGGTTTGGAGTAACAAAACTACTGATTACTGGAACAGCAGTTTTACAATCGATAGCTGAAGTTAATTAAGATAGGAAAATACAGAGCAGCACTACCATTAATTTAGTCATGTTTCCAGCCACCTGTAAGCCCAATGTTCACTTTTCTTCAAGCTCTGTTTTGTTCTCCTCCTACTCCTAAGAAAAATATCTACCTCTTTATAGCAGCAACATTGAAGGTTGATGAGAGAAGTATGAGTAAACCAAAACCTTAAAGCTATGTACAGTAAAAACCACGACAATGAGCTTGACTGAAGTGCGGTGTTGAAAGACATTCCTATATGTTAATCACTCCGAGCAACAGTTTTCAAATTAAACATAGTCCATTGATCTGTTGTTCACACAAAAACATGTAGGCAAGAATATGACCACCCGCCCATCAAGTTTGTTGTTTATATGCACAGTTTCACTGGATTTATACATACACACATACAGGTTTATCAGTCTTTTATCAAATGTCACATCAAAACGTTTTAAAATCAACTTGTCCTGGCTTAGCCTTACCTTACCTTCAGAAACCCCGTTAACTCCTTCTTTTCTTTGTGCTTAAAGGTGACCAACGAGGCACACAAACATAATGTTTCAGAGGGTATATAAAATGTCATATTTGAGAATGTGAGGCTTGGAGACGCCTCTTTAACATAACACTATAAAACACACATCTTTCCATATGTCTGCCATTTAGTGTGACATCTGCTGAAAACGCTGCCTTTCAGGGGTAGATACTGAGATAAAAACACCCTAAATGTTACTACTTTTCCCATTTTTAAAATGTATTCATATAATGTGAAGAGATCTTTTTTCTGGCTCTTTATTCTGAGTGTTATGCGGAGGCGAATTGGATCCCTTAGACTCAAGATAGTATCTCCTCAAAATGTGGCATATCAGTTACTTTGATGAGATATAGCCTAGAAGAAATTGCTAATGGAAGAAGAATACCAGATAAGCAACTAAAATGGCCCACAACACTGGAAGCCACAATGGGGAATCCTCAAGTGCATATTCTCAGTTCTGAAGGGCCATAGTGAGAAGGAATATTAAATTGACTAAAATTGATATTGCTTAGGCGATAGATACACTTAAATGTAATTACGTGCTGCAGACATATTTTCTAATATGTCAGCAGTCTGTTTTAATCAGACACTGAACAGGACTGATGTTTAATCACGAAACAGCTCTTCCCCAGCCATTATTCATATATTTCTCTTTTCAATTGTGCAACCAGGCTTCTTATGGACAATAAGATGGCACTTTTGCCCTATGTGCAGTAAGCTTGCCTCAGTCTAGTTTTGTCTCTTGTGCATTAAAATGACTATCATCAAATACATAGAATCACAAGTGTTTTCATCTCAAAATGTTCCCTCATAACATTTGCAGACATCAGAGAAGCCTTGGGCAGCTGTTATACAAATGTGGTACACCCTACCATTTCAATTAATTCCTTCTGTCTCATTTTTCATGTGCAATTGAAAGCCATGGCCAGATAACATGTAATAGAAAAGAGAAAGCTTCATGGCCATCCAAACAACAGATGAACTGGACTTAAACGGGCCGCAAATGAAGATAGGAGCAATGTCTGTTTTTTCACTATGCTGAGTGCAATTTCTACACAGACAATGCACTGTAACAGTGCTGATTCAATTCCCCGGCTAATTTCGAAAAAGGTTGTGTTGGCAAGCAGAGCCATAAGCTTGCTTCATACTGCCTTCTGAACAACCCTATACAAAACTGTCTGCTAAACAACACTATTAGCTGTCGGCCAAGAGTACAACCTACACACACAGGATATAGAAACAGCTTGGCGTCCAAACATAACATGAAGCAAATTATATTGAATTTGCGCCCACTTCAGCCCTACGAAGCAGTTTTATAGTAATTTCTCTGTCCCTTATGAAATGTTTTATATGCAGCTATTCCAAGGTAAGATTTTACTACCATGGAAAAACAAAGATTAATCAAAGACACACATATCTGTCTTATATTTGGGTACAGATACATTTAATCAAGAACAAATTAGCGTTGCCATTGAAGTTATTTAAAATGTACTACAAAGGCTTTAACTAGCTATAGATAGACACATAAGTAATATATTTAGATCCACAAACTGATTTAATGTGTTGGAGCTATTTGAAGAGCAACACTTAATAACCCACGTTCGCCTTTTTGCTTTTACAAATTGAGCAACAGTTTTCTTTTCTCCAGCAATGTAAGTATAGCTGCTTTTAAATCTCTTAACATTATCACAGTCAAACACATGTGAATATTTTGGTAAGTGCTTTAAAAATGCTGGCAAAACCATAACTCTGGTCACTAAGAGAAAAAGTAAAAATACAGTTTGAAGCCATAATCTAAATTGCAAACTATACTAGATACATGCAGTCCCAGGCAGACGAAACTCCATGAAAGCTGAAACCAGGTCCCTGTGTTTCTATGCGAGATAAGTGTATATGAAGAAACCTCCACCATTACACACTTAACAGAGCATAAATTCTCATCTGCACCAGCACACTGAGGACATCTTCTAATAATCTAGCCTCGGCAGCTCTGTGTTTTTTCAGATGTATTTCTGCAGGTTTTGAGTTATGAATTGAACGAAAGAGACAAATATATTCTCACCTCACATCCTCTTAAATCGTTCTTAGTTTTAAGAGCTTGGCTAATATATGAAGATGAAGAGCTACGCTTTTTCTCTCTCTCTCTTTTTTTTCCACAGGCCCACAGGCATTACAGTATATTTTACATGCCATTATGGACTAAAATGTGCCTTTCACGAATAAATATAAGGTACCTTGCAACCTAATTATTATGGCGCAGCAGAGCTTTTAAAAGCCAAAGTGTTTTCTGTCTAATATCACTTGTAATGCCTTGACATCTCTGCCCAGCATTTAAAATTACCTCCTTGTGCTGAAGTAGCCCTCTTATTGTTCACCGCTGTCTGTTTTACACTCACATGATGCACTTTTAGGGATGTAGCATTTCCAGCTATCTAGGCCGGCCTCCAAACAAAAAACATAACAAAAAAAAACTGATGCAACAATTTAAGATGATTTTGTACTTGTGTGAAGCCACTCCAGAATTTGTTTGGTCTCACGACAGCGAATGAGGATAGAGGAGTGCAGCTGTTTGCTCTCAAGCCCCAGAACTCCTCTCAGAGCTCGCTTTTCTAGAACTTCCTCAAGCACCACTTTGCATGAGAAGCTGCAGGAAATACTGACAATGATGCTAACAGGGTATTCATCACATTCATGACCGATTTTTTTTTAAAGTGAGATACTTTTCAACCAATCAAACAGATAATCTCCATCCATAATAATTTTATGACTTATTACTGCCAGCAATTTCATTTTCTATGTAAATGCTGATGATCGACTATAAATAGAACCCCATCAGGTGTATGTAGTTTTTCTCTTTGCACTGCTAAATATGATGAAGAACTTATCACTTCTTGCCTCACCAAGTATTTCTTCCTTTTAAACGACCGCTTCAAGGTACATCTTTTAGAGCCGCATTGCCAATTCCAAAGACATCACACAGGAAACAAGAAATTGCACACTGAATGGGACCTTGCAACTCAAGTGAGAGCTTTTTTTTTTTCTATTCCTCCTCCCACTGCTGGGCTGTGGAGAGCCCATGCAGACATAACTGCCTTGATCACAACCCAGGAGCAGACGCAGTATGAGAAACTGCAATGATAACAGAGTAAATTACTGCCTATTGACAGACCTCATGGAAAATGTATGAACGACTGAAGGACAAATGGTATGTAGCCTGTGGACTTACCTGGCAATGACAAAAAGAACACAGCTAACACCCAGGTAGGCCAGGAGGATGTAGACCCAGATGTCAGGAGTCATGGGGTTCAGAAAGGAGAAGAAGCCATTGTTGGTGGCGTTGGGCTTGCGGTACAGGATGCTGATGCCCATGCTCATGAAGGGCTTGGAGAAGTCGATGACCTTTTCACGCACGTAGGTGATGGTGAGAGGAGCCACTGCCAAGTCTGCTCTCTGTAGCGGAAAAACAAAAACGGAAAATGGCTCAGATTCCTATTTTCATATTGGCAGTGTTTTTTTTGTTTTTTTTTTGTTTTTTAACGGAGCCAGCAGTGTGGCTCTAGAGGCGGCACTATCTGTGAGTCTGTTGGTCCAACACTATGGTCCAGACTGAAATATCACAGTGACCTTTGGATGGACTGCCATGAAATTTGGTTTTGCAGACATTCATGGTGCCCAGAGGATGAATCCTAATGACTTTGGTGAACCTCATGACTTTTCCATTAGTTTGTGGCCTTGAGTAAAATCTCTCAACAATTACTGAATGAATTACTATGGTTTTGTATAGTATATGTGGATATACATATATATATATATATATATATGTATGTATATATATAGGCACTAAACCCACAACTCCAACTGTCTATGAGAGAGGCACCATGTAACATTATTCCATGTGTTTGTGCATGTGTGTGAGGATATGAAATATGTTTCTGTCTCTTCTATGACGTCTTTTGCAAATAGACATCGTTCCAGTGTATCAGATGCCGTTCCATCTATAAAGCCATTATCAAGCGTCACTTGAATGACATATGACACCATATACAGCTTTATGCAATGGACACAGCTGAGCATGACAGATAAGTTGCACTCGCCTATTCCATGTGTATGACTACATATTCAGAAGGTTACCATTTATATTGGCGGCCCCCACAACTCCCCTGCACCATGGCTGGACAGGAGGTTAATGAAACCAGCTGCTTGGTTCACGCTCGGATACCTCTTTCCTCCAAGAAACGACACAACTCACAAAGGGAGGCTCTCCTTTTTTCCTACGTACTGAGCAGTGAGAGGGGAACAGGGCTTGTTCATACAGCAGTTCACTGTTACACCTCTGTCACCAAGAAAAGTGAGATCTTGAGTTTGTTTTGGAACTTTTTGCGAAGACATTAGACCTAACTCAACAGGAATCAGAGCTGCTGGCTCTAGAAGCACGCGCAACCTTAATTAGATCAAGAGAAATTCAGCCGAATGATGCAGCCATGTCCTGTCCTCAATTGCTGAACTCATACAGCATGTTATTTGTTTTTAACACCTTAACAGATTCTTTTATTTATTTATTTTTTTTACAACAAATACTCTGTTTTTAGACCCTGAGGTTATTCTTAACATGAATTTAAGTTTCCCTGCGGCTCGGACCGCTCTCCCCTCAGATTCAAGTGATAACAACCACATAGCAGAAAACAAAGGTCAGAAAGAAAACATTTTCACTTTAAGTGAGGCACTGCGGATTACGTACTCCTGTGGTCAGCACCATGGTGGCTAAATACACGGTGGCCTCTGAAGAGATGGAAAGATGGGAAAACCAGCGCATCCCGCAGTGCATCCGCTGTCTCTCTTAAACTATTCAAATTTGTACATCACATACTGCTCCCTCTGTTCTCTGCTGCCAACTGCAGCTCTGAACCAACCTGCCACTCAGCCGGAAGATCAACCAGCATGCGATTCCAGACATCCCCACGGTGGGCTAATATACATGCCGCATGTCCTTGTTCTGCTTACTGCTTAGGCACAGAAACTGGGCACAAGCAAGATAACCTGATAGTGCCCTGCTGCGTGCCACATGGCTCAGTGTTATCTGGGTTTGCAGATGGTGAGCTTAGTGGTGTTCTCCCTCCGGACGTGCTCACCTGATGACAGCCAGGAGGATTCATGAAGTAACAACTGACGTGATTCATGCATCTCCAATCTACTGACTGTACGCTGAACATACTTAGCATTTTACAGTGAGCAGATTCTTATTCTTTGTTTTTGTGAAATGATTTAAGACAGCATACAGGACATTGGTGCATTTGCTGCAGCCTCAATTCTGCTAAGATCTAAGGCTTCACACACATTTCCAGACTACGCTATACAGCATGTATGCATTTTATAGCTTGCAATTTCAGTGCTGATAAATGAATTGCATAGCGCTTATTGATGGTGCTGTAATGTTGCTCCTTTTGTTCTTTTGATGAGCATTTATAGAAGATACAAAAGCAAATTTTGAATGTGTTGCAATTGCAGAAACGCACTTTGCTGAACTATGCAATGCTTGCTGCAGATAACGGACAGCAATTTTTGCTGCAGGGATGCTGAGAAAATATAAAAACCTCTGATTGGCCAGTTGTATACGCATTTACAAAACCCACAGTGAGGAATGAGCGCATAGCGTGGCACGTCCATGCACAGTATAGATATGCCTGAACCCTCTCGTATAATGCAGTCTCACATCAAAATATACAAAGGGCTTATGATGAGGCATATGCAATGCAATCAAGAAAATGTTGTTTGTGCATAAGCAGCGTGTTCAGAGTGTGGTGGCCTGGAACTGTGCTTTACTCAAGGGGGCTTTGGCAGGCGAGACGGACATGTTTGCTGTTGAGGCAGTTGAACTTTTGCCCTTGCAGCTATGGGTCAGCCACTCTCACCGCCAAGTCACCCTGCTGTCCTCGATAAAAATCAAAATCACACTTGTCCACTCACTTGCAGTCACATGCCCCCCAAATAAAGATGAAAAATGTATTTATGACTATGATGACTATGAAAATAGGTGTGTTTTGCCCAATCACAAGTAAATTAGTGAAGCTTCTCATTCAGACCTAAATCTAGTCTACGATATTATTTGTATAGACAAAGAGGATGTGGGCTGGCTACAACCTTCCAGTGTATCTGTTGAAGCAATATTAATTGCCATGACAGAAACAAATGATGTGCTAAGAATGCTATTAACATTTGCATCACAGCGTGATTAAAGTGATCATCTATTGTGACTAAATCAAGTTTAACAAGGCCCGTTGCATCATTTAGCACCTTCCAAACAATGCCCTTTGGCACCGCATTGAGCTTTGTGACTGCACAGAGGAAAATAAAGGGCTGTAAGTTCCATGATGCTAAATCAATGCACTTGGCAACACTGCAGTTTCTCATTCAGAGGTATCAGTTACATGGGGAGTAAATCGCATAATATCATATTCATCCAGCAGTATATGAAAAGGCAAACGCTCACAAACGCACTCTGGCAGGGCTTTACTCTATTTCTGTCACAACGCCTATTTTTTAACCTTAATTTTAAAAGGCAAGACATTAAGAACAATTTCTTATTTACAGTGACGGCCTTGCGGGTGCCAAAACACACTTATAATGTTGGAGGGAGGGGAGGGAATGAAAAACACACAAAAAAACACAAGGCAAACAAAAGAATCTTCTGCCTATGACAAGACTCGATGACGTTAAAAATCATAAGTTGTGTTGTTCTATTAAAACAATGTCAGTCAGACGGCTCTGTGCAATTCTGTAGTGCAACGATGATTTATGAGGGAACACTGATAGTATGAATCCATGAGTCTTGTGTTTCAGCACCGGTTTATCAGCTAAAACCAACTGTTTCCCCCTGTTTTCTACCTCAGACCTTATCTAACTCTGTGACCCTTTTTTTAAGTGAAGGCACTGATCCCCAGTCAACTGTTACACATCTTATCTATCTGTATTACAATGAGGGGCCAATGGGTTTTTAAGAGGTTAATAGAAAGTCGTTATGAATACAAATTGAACGGATAACAACGATGACAGCGGCCATTTAACTTTTCCCTTCCCTATCGCTTTCTCCATGTTGTGCCCAATGAATGCTATTCATGCCTGCAATGTGTTTCATAAATAGTATTTTGTTTGGAAAAGATATATGGGAAAATGGCACTTCACAATACATGCAGCAAATCTCGTTTAAGAGCAGGGAAGAAATACAGCCCAAACTTATGACCACAGTGGCAGGCAATGTGGCAGTTTGAGCTTTACTCTTAGGAAATCTGTTGCCACACTGGCCTCTCATATCATTCCAGGGTCGGATCTCTTGAGCTCGCCTTAAAGTTTATGTTTCAGGTCTGCTGAATCACGATCAGCTTATCCATACCGACAGGGGTAAGAAAAGCACTAGACCACAAAATAGAACCGACTAAAAATCCACAAAGAAGACATCATGCATCCTTGGCCATGCGATAAGGAGCAGTAAAAGCAATAACTGGCAGTATAGATTCTAATCTTCACTTCTTCTGCCGTTTATAAAGGCAATAGACCTAAAATAAAATCTAAAATGTATACATATGTTAAAAATGCATGCGTAAATGCATCTCTATCATTGCATTTATCTAATTTATAATTTCTCTTCTATAAAATGGAGCTACTCATTGGCCTGCATGTATGCGCGTGTTCAACAGCTTACATTCATATTTAAAGTAAGTTCAATCCAGAGGTCTCGATCACCAGATGCTACATCTTAAAACACATGTAAACCTTACGTCACAGCCAACAAACAGCAACATCAGTGTTTTTTTTTTCCTTTTTTCTGGCTGTAAGATGATGAACAGACGGTCTGTGGCCACCTGCCCATACTCCCTTTAAACCAAAGAACGGACAAATACAAAGAGCATATGTGCTGTTTAATGATGGAGTCATGCATCTCCATTTCATGCCAGCATTCTCTGCCTTCCGTAATCCATTTGTTCTCCTCAAGGTTAGTGTTATTAACATGGATCTAGCAAAAAGCTTGGATGGAGAAATAAAGTGCTGCAGTGGTAGCCCACCTTTCCCAACCCTTTCAGCACCAAGCCATTGACTCCTGCCATACGATTCCCTGCACTAAATGCCACTTAAGCTATTACAAGTTTTCAGCTGAGTACAGCGCTGACCCGATGGGGCTGAGGACAAAGGGAGCGCACTGACAGGGACACTTATGAAATGCCAGGAGAGAATTGCCACCATCACTTGGATGTGAGGCTGTTTCATAGCCGCTGAGGCTTTGAGTTTGACACAGACAGCTGCGATTGCCCACTATGCCTCAGCAAGATGATTGCTGTTTTTTTTTTGTTTTTGTTTTTTTTTCTTCCGCATCCTTACAGTGTACGCAGCATCACATGCTCCTCCTAGATCTCTGGTTTATCCAGCTGGTGGTTTGTCTCACCGAATGGCATCAACACGCTTGTAACTTTTAGGCAACCTTGACATAATTGTGCTGTAAATGTAACTGACAGGTTTGCGGCTTCTTCCTGACTCATACTCAATCATAACTATATCACTGCCTGCCGAGGACATAACCTGCAATCAGTTCAATGGCATGCTTTTGTTGCTCTTTGTTTGCGTGTTGATGTAAAACATCTTGTCAATGTATGTAACTGTGTAATTATAGAGATGCAGTAGATAATAAAGGAATAGTTTAGCATTTTAGCTAATTTGTTAAATCAAAGTGTAAAAACAAAATGTTAACATTTTAAAATATCCCAGACTTTTCTTTACTCCTTTTGGAGTCTCCGCCTGTTACCTGGCAACAGCTATGCTAAGCTAACCGGCTGCTGACTCCAGCTATATTTAAGGTACAGACATGAGAGTGGCATTGATCTTCTCATCCAATGCTTGACAAGAAAGCAAATGAGCATATTTCCAAAAAATGTTGAACTATTCCCTTAAGGAAAGATGTGAAACAGACAATATGAAGCGTGACTTACGTGTTCAATGAGTTCCCTGATCATGCCGTTCCACTGGCCCTTCTCATCCTGGGAGCCGTATTTCCCATCAGGCACCAAACGGATCTCATATGTGAAGCCCAGGATGTTGGCCAGCTCTTTGAGCAAGTCGATGCAGAATCCTTCAAAACGGTCGTTCCCAACCAGCGCCTTGTCAGACTTCTTAAGCATGACATATGGCTCCTCCTGCGCAGACCCAAAAGATCAAATGAAAAGCAATGGTGAGGTCAGCTTTTTCAATTTGTTTCAGCACATGCATCTAATTGAGGCAAAGTGTTTTGAGCTGATGAGCCGCTGTTGCGTTTAACCGACACTGACAGCAGATTCAAGTTCAGTGTGCGGGTACAGGCGGTGTTAAAATATGAAAGAAGGCTGAGGTCTTTCCCACCCTCCTCTATTAATGAAAGGAGACCTGAGCTAAGACTGTAGTGTCAGTAAATGTCTTGCAAATTGGAAAGCTGCAAGCAGTGTTCGCCATAGTGACAGTAATGCACATGGAAAGAATGTTTACTATCGATGTGCCTGCAGTGTTGGGCTTACTAAACCAACTGTCTCCCCCACACTGCTGTGCGCTGACCTATATAGCGGGTGCACAGGTCGGTTCATTTTATGGTCAGGTGGCTGACACTCTTTACTGGCCTGTAATATCCTGCCTGGCTGCTCATAATTTGGGCTGTATAAAAGCTTGATTAGGAACAGAATGCCGCAGTGAAATGGAACATGCCCACAACGCTGCCTTCATCAATTGACACCAACCTCCGAGGGAGAGCAACTGAGCTGATGCCTGCAGTGACAATGACTAACACAGAATAGCTCATAAATGATTTCCTTTATTTAGTGCCTGTTACCATTTCCCTGCCAGAGAGACTTGCATATCCCGCTGTGCATTTCAAAACACGTTGGTCCATTTATGCAAGGGCTGTAATAAAATTTATTGCCTCCAATAGCCAGATGCATAATTTACAAACTGAGCTCAGAAGCACAGTAATTGATTCTCTAGTGAAGGTGACCCCTCGTTTTGTGTTTTTTTTTTTCGTTCTTTTGTTTTTTTTCCAACTGTAGCTTGTGAGGCTCTAAGTACACAGATACAGTCAGAGAGTAGAAAATAGGCAGTCACAGCACTATTTATTCCCTTGGGAAAATTGTTTTCCATGGGGGAAGTGGAGGTGGCCGGGATGGAGAAGGGGGCAATAAAAATATAACATCATGTGCTGGTGGCATGTGGACACAGTTGCACTGTTTGTTGCCTGTGTAAGATAAAGCAAACTAACATTGGGCTGGGCATAATTTATTCCATAAACTCTAACAAAATAAAACTGCCTGGAAAAACATACAGTAAATGATAAACATCTTTAATTGTTTGCTATCAAAAAAATGAGGCCACTTGCACATTACAATTAAGATGGCCTCTTAAATAAATAATAAGTTATGAATACTTGATGACAATGCATTTAGGGAGCAAGTGCATAGCCACAAACTTTGCTCAAGTTGTCCAATTAACTTGATCAAAAAGTTTGCATGTTAAGGGAAAAAGTCATTACCATCTGTTTCTAGCCTTCCAATTCTTGCTATTCCCCAAGGTTTGGACTCAAATCAAAGTGTTTATACCAGTTCTACCCTCACAGTCGCAGCATGGGCGTGCATAACAGAAAGAGGAGGGAGGTGGGCTTGCGCAGAGACATCACAGGCAATGGAGTGCAAACAATTAATGTAAGTGGGAAAACACATTAAGTGCCTTAATCTCTTCGACAAAGTTATCACTATAAAGCTGTCAGACGTCTTGTTCATGCATCACTGGAATCAGTTTGATGCAATGTCATTACACTAAGAGGGGAGATTGATATTAAAGTTGAAAATGTCTTCAGCTATTTGAAAGTAGGCAGTTTTATCATCTTAAACTAATGATTCCCAACGAAATAGCAAATCAAGGAACGTGTCAGAAATGTTCAAATGTACTTCAAGGAAAAAAATGACCCAAAAAAATCTGAGAAAACGTAAAATGCAACTGAAGCACCGTTTTCTCACCAGGCTATTCTATGACAAACACATCTACATTAACACCACTCGACAGTAGCTGCGACATAAAATCAGTAAATACTGGCACTTGCTAGTGCAGCGGTTCGACATTACACCACTTAAACCCTTGTTCCATTTCTCCTCTTTGAGACAGAATTAACATGGCACCTGATAGGCAATAATTATGTCTCGCCTTGACCTCACTTGTCATAATTATAGCCTTGCGGTCCAATATAGGCGTAATGATAGTGTTTATCGTTGTAGCTTGTATATCTGTCCTGAAAAGGTGCAGAGGGGGGACATCTGTGTTAGCACCTCCCTGATAGCTTCACAAAGACATCCAAACATCCTGTGACAGTGTTAAGTACATACAACTGGGGATCTACAACTGAATGCGATGTGGAGCTGGGGGAGGGATCACCTCGTTCTTTCAATCTGCACATGTAATTATGCATTCACAGGAATAGTTCATTGTACTTCTCCTTCTTGCCTTCTTTATTTATTTTGCTCTAGGCCTTTTTGCTTGATTGATCATGATTCTCTGTAAAAATTTCATCTGATAATTGACATTTGATAGTCTCCTACCTCCCTAGGTGCTGCACAGCATATGCAGTTTATCATGATGCTGTAACGTTTAGGATTTTTTTTTTTTTTTTTTCCAAACTGACTGCAGACAGTGGTAGAGAAAAACAGGCTTTTCATTTCCAGCCTTTTTTTTTTTTAGCTGAAATCTGGCTTTTATCAGCTGTAGCTAGGTGGCCAATTAAGCTAATGTTAGCGCCATAAGGTGGTTGAAAATGCTGTCCGCTCCTGCGACTTCTTAAGTTTTCCAGCTGACTTGAATTCAAACCAGCACCCTATAAAAGGGGTCTTACACACACACATAGGACACAGAAGATGGCTATGTGACTGTGGCTAAAACCTTAAGTCCTAAGTGAAAACGGCATTGTTTTGTATGGCTGCAGATAGGTGACAAATTGAAGGAAAAAACAACATCAGTCTTTGTGAGGCCACAGGTGCTGCCAGAACAGCGTCAGTGCACCTTGGCATTGACTTCACAAGTCTCTGTAAATCTACTGGAGGAATTAAAACCATTCTTCTAAAAGATAATCGCTCATTTTGTGTTTTGACAATGGTGATGGAGTGCGCTGTCTAACATGTCGGTCCAAATTCTCCTATAGGTGTTGAATTGGGTTGAAATCTGGTCACAGCAACTGATTTACCTATTTTCCAACTCATCAAACCATTCATTGTGGCAAAATGTGCAATCAGAGGTATTTCATTCTGACACTGACATTATGTTTTTCATACGCTTGGAGAATAGAGGCGTTTATGCTATTCTGAAACAATGAGTGTCACTTGCTATGTTGGAGGGAAAAAAATAATACTGATGATAATTAACTTAAAGCTAATTTTGGATGAAAGCCTTTTAGGTTTACTAGACTAAAAATGAACAGTGGCACCCGAATTCATTGAACGCTGAGTACTGTCACTACAGCCGCATGCACACTACTTCAATATGGGGAGAAATCCAAAGCTTGACAGGCCTGCTGTGCCTATCTACTAAACTAACAATTTTAATACAGCAGCCTGCGTATCTAATGTAAAATCTATGATTTCTGTGCTATGTTTAGATTTAGCAAATATTTTATGTGTCGGTCACAGTGAAAAGAACTGTAAACTGAGCATACTTCTTCCAAATGCTGCAATACACTTTGAATAAAACGTGACTGATGCTTTCTACTTTGCAATAAATATCACTGCTGGAAAGACTGTGCAATAAAGCTTGAATTTTGGTGTATTATCTGGGAGAAAAAACGGAGGAGACATGAAGGGTAGGACATCTTTTACGCCAGGCTACACAGGTGACCCTACCAGGATGGTGGAGATGACGAGGGAGCGGTTAGCCAGGGAATCGGTGATGTTCATCCCTTTTCGCTTCGGCACTTCTGTGATGTTAAGACCTCCTGACGCACTCCACTTCCCCACCTGTGGAAGATGAAAAGCATGTAGCTAAGTGTTCTGTGTCTGTTGGTGGGCTGTGACCCCAGCAGACTCCCCCGCCAACCAGTCTCCCACATTAGTGCCAGGTTGAACACATCCCCGGCAGCATTAGATGATTGGCTGAGTCACCTTTATATCAGCAGGCCATGATGTTTTGGAAAGCAGGGGGTTAGTAAGGTGTATGGCTCGAGAGAAACCAAGCATGACGGACAAATCATAGAAACTGGAATCCACTGACGAATTCTGTGTTCAAACAATGGAGTTCGTCCAATACTCAAAAAGCATGAGAAACAGTTTTCAAAATATATTCATCATTCATCATTTTCAAAAACATGAAACAGAGGCAAAAGTATTTGAAGTAAGTTGAAGAACTTCTTTTCAGTCCAATAGATCGGAAAAAGATAGAAAAAAATGTGCTCTTTTTCCATAAATTGGTTTAAGTATACAAATATTCTATTTCAATAATAATGGTTCGTTATATTAATATGTTGAAGCTATGAGTTTCTAATATGTGCGTAAATGCATATATAGAAAAATCTAAGACAAAACAGCAGGGCTTGGGCAAACAGCACATTATTAAAAACAGCAGATATTGCAGACGGGTTACAGTTAATCTGAATGAAGGTACAGCATGGGGTTGCCGGTTGGATTACATTGTGAAAGTAATTTTGTTCTGCAGTCTCAGTGAGATAAGCCAAGAGATTTGAACAAATAAAAGGAGTTATACATGCGAGAAGCCCTGCAGGCAAAAAGCTCTGCATATTGTAGAGACACACTCTGGAACATATCATTAGCACAAATAGTCCTGTGGCTGTCGGTAACAATCTCTGTTTGCAAGTCGGGCCCTCCACCAAACCCTCCTCCCATCCCTCCTGCTTTCTCCATTACAACAGACACAGCTTTTAATATTCACTGGGGTTTGTGCTTGAGGTGGATCCATTTAAAGACATACAGCCCCCCACAAAAAAGCAAGAAAAAAACTTCTGTTAATGTCCTCCCTGCCTAATCCAGAGAGAGGCATATGCTCTAATTTGAAAAGCACATTAGTTACAGCTTGTCACACAACCAAAGAGGACTCCAGGAGAGTGATTTAAAAATATCTATGAATGCTTTCCGCTTTGCAAAATTCTTTCTAATTGTACCCAATTACAATTAGCTCAATTCATTAAACATGATTAGCAAAAGGCTTGATTCAAAAGTTATTTACTCATGCAACCACACAGAGAGCATTACATATATTTCACCCTCCCGAGCGTGCCGGCGTCAAGTGAAAGTGGCACTCTGAAAACCTGTTCATAATTCCAGCACAAGCTCCAACTTGGGCTAATATTCAATTACAATGGATTAGTTGAGAAAAGTCCACATCTTAACCGGCTCAAACAGTTAAAGCCGATTCCACGGATATACAAGAAAAAAGAAAAAAAAAATCCTGCAATCCGGATCAACGTTAACATGCTTGAGAGTAGGATTTGTCAGACACTCAATGAGGAGATGCTAATATGGCATCAAATTCTTTTGCAAGATGACTGTGCTTCAACTTAATTGACCACACGCAGGACAAGATGCCAGTGAAATAGAGAAGACGAATCGTTTCAAAGCGGGAGTTTCACAAGCTCCATTCTTGAACAGAAGGGTTACAAGCTGAAAAGCCCCTGCTATTATATAGTGTTGAGCCTTTAGGGAGTACTTGAGGAAGTCATAATGGGACTTATCCCTATTTGATGTATTCATAATGTATGAAAGCCCTCTAGTAGAGAAAAGCTGTTATAGTCCAGAGGGTACTTTGCCTTCCAGTATAATAAAATAAGTTCTACATTACCAACCTTTTAGTTTGTTTTTTTCCTTTTTTGTAAAACATGTTTATACAGCTCATTACCACCAAACAGCATTTTGGGCATCACCTCAAATTATCATTAAGAGAGGCTGCAATTAACACCCTAATGTGTACCCTAATCCAATTTGCTTTATGATCCACTAACTTATGCTTATGTTGAAACAGCCAATTTGCTTCCTTGTTAGGAGGTAAATGATACTGTCAAATTTGCATTATCTGTTCCACATCAACAGGAGAATATAAGACTTATTTCTGAAATCAATATTCCATTAAATCCTTTTCATGGTATATTCATTGCAGAAGTTCCAGGTTTTTATGTTTTTTGTTTATTAATTTTTTTTTTTGTCCGTCTCAGCAAAAGAAGGCAGAGAAAACTACAGTAAAGAGGTACCTTTTCAAGTCCGTCCTCCTTCAGACTGATGATGTCCAGGTCAAAGTCTGTACGTAGACCGCTTGTCTTGTTGAATGACAGTCTCCCCGTCAGACCATCCCAGTGGGACTGAAAGATAATATATCTGCATATTTACTCATATTCAAACACACAGGTTTTTACATTAACACCCTTATTTTGTGAAGATGTATCGAGTACATTGTACTGTACAATCTAATACAATCAAGACAATAATTGTGCAAGAAATACAATGCCGCATCATGCCTGATAAGAGCTGAGATTATCGTTTACACTGCATTACATCCTGTAACCAATATGTGGTCACAGCTGCAGTCCTCTGTGTAACAAAATATTTGGTACACATTACAATATGACAATATGAACAAATGAGCACAGAGGAATGCCTGTTAACAACTACAACACCCTCTATCTTTCACTGGGAGTAAATTCACACCCCTGCACACACACTGCCACACACACACACACTGCCACACACACACACACACGGACCTAACGTACAAACACAAACCATACAGGCTGCATTTCCGTTTTTTAATTACATTTTACATCTCAACGCCTCCAACGTATTTTCCCTCCAGACTGCGGAGTTAATTAACAACCATCTCCTTTTGCTTGATTCCCCATGAGGGGGGGAAAAAAAACACACAACTGCCCCCTATTATGATTTCCTGATAACCCACCACCTCCGCAGACGTGTTTATAAGAAAAAACATAGGGGAAAAAAAAAACAAAAAACAAAACAAAAAAGCAGACAGCATCATGAGTGCTGAAAGATGGCTACCTCCATTAGCGTAAGTGTTTGAAGATTAGAAATGTGTCTGGGCTAAGCCCTTTTACCAGTCTATGTCCTTATCTTATTTAGTTTTGTCTCTGCATGTGTCCAGTATGACATGCACAGCCAATATGGCAGAAATCCTTTTCAAAAATGCCATTTATTTTATTTACTCTTTTGTCTTTTGTGATCTTTCTGTAAAAGCTGATTTTTAATCGTCTATCGGTGTCACTAAAATTCATTCAGATTCTGATGCGGGCACTAAATCTTGAATAACTCTTGATACGCCTGAACAATCAATCCCTGTGTGTCAAGTTGCAGCACTTTTCTGATATTTAAAATGGCGACAACCCGACAGGCTATAGCTCTCACCTGCCCTCCCTGTAGCTTGCCAAAACTTGTTGAGAGAAGATCGAAGCTTCAAGGAGAAATTTGTGGCACTCTCCTTTTCCAAACCACCCTCATACCTCATTCCATCTGGCCTCTCGCCACCGAGGTGGGTGGCATGTTCAAACAGCTCTAATTCAGAGAGTGACATAAATGCCTCAGCCACATCACATCCGAAGGGCCGATTCGACCTTCAGAATATGTCAGACGCCTGTCTTGAAGAGAGTGTAAATCAGGCATGAGTAAGTGTTTTTATAACCGAACACTACAGTATGTTTGTCTAAGGACAATGTAATCATATTTCATTGGCTTTTAGTGACGATCACTAGAAGTCACTAGCATAGCTGCTAATAGTACAGCTTGTTAGGATAGCTAACAATGCACACTGTTCAAACGGATTCTAAGTAACACACACACGCAAACATAGACATAGTTTGTTGTGCATTGAAATGGTATAGGCCATTGTTATAATTGTGTTTGCACATTTGGCAGGCAAGCAGAAATTGTTGCTATAACTCTGACACAAGCAGTCATGTTCATGGTTGTTGTGCCAGGTGGAGATGAGGAGCTGAGAAACATTGTAATATGGGACGCTGGGTTTCAGAGCACATTCCACACTATGAATTCTTGTTACTGTAGGAAATGTTGAAAACATTCACATCACACAAGTGTTGGGAGATGATTTGCATTATCTCAGCCAAGGTGCAGCCTTTTGTTTTCCAGTATAGCCCTCACATCAACAATGTAGTCATAAGTAGTAAGGCAGAGTCCTGTAGCAGGGCTGTATGATGTAGGCTTGACCCCTCATTTTTTGCCAAATCACATACTGAAAATTTGATTACATACGCTTTCAATTCATCCCTATAGGCACTCCCCACACCATCTCCAGATTTCTCTATCTAACAAGCCTCTATAGACTTGGGGGGCACAGCTGCAGACAAAACTCAGGTCAACTTGTCCCACTGGAGTGGCCAAGTGAGAATGATTTAGCAGAGGGTCAGAAGACGAAAGACACACAACTAATAAAACCGTACAAAGTGGTGGGCAAACTTGCCAACAGCTCAAATATCTTCGTGTGTTGCACAGAAAACAAGAGCACCAGTCTCTTTGTAGTGCAATGCACAGACCTCAAGTTAGTCCTGATAACACATGGGCCGTCACCCTCACTCCCAAGCAGAAGGAGGAGTGAAACGAGGAGAGTTTAAAAAGAGCGTATCCCAGCTGTTTCTGCAGCTCAAGAAAAACTGGTCTGCAGTTCATCACAGACATGAGCGGAGGGTTTGAGCTATGCCAATTCCAAAGATGGTCTTGCCTTTAACATCAGTGAAGAGAAAGAGCCTGATGCCATAATGGAAGATCAGGCTTTGCTTCTCCCCTGAATGTTGCCTGCTGGTAAAGAAAGCCTTTGGATGAGCCACAAATGGTGGCTTTTCAGACCTCCCACTCACCCCCACTTTTCTTTCAAAGCAGATGCTTTGAGGGAAATAAAATGCTGTACCCTCTTTTGAGCCTGGACTCTGCCCCTGCTGACAACTGAAGTAAGGTGAAAGCCAGATCATCAGTTACCTCATACTCGGCTCCCCACATCCTGGTACCCAAGGCTGGAAAGGGAGTGGCCACTGATATTATACCATGAGTTCAGGGTCACCCTGGATTCTCTTCGGGCAAGTGGATGCACCACATGAGGAGCCACACACACATGTTCTTCTCTGTACACATGGGTTGAAGGAACACGATGTGAGAGACTGCTTACCCACTGCTCTCTTGACTCTCTCATACGAGGCAAACTGCAGGCCAAGTAATGGCACAGTGTGATTATGTTTTTGTGACATCTGAAGGTGGTCAGCCCCAGTCACAATGGCAGCCTGGTCTGACTTTGGCTTTGGGGCCTTGGTGTTGTTGGGAAAAAAAAAAAAAAACTCAGGAAATGTATCTATCCTCTGTCACCAAAAATAGGCCCAGGCTGGCCAAAAAGCATGCTTGAAACTAGTCATAAATGCCATCACAAGGCTTAGCACTAAAACACAAAAAGCACTGGCAGCAATGATCAACCATGGAGACCTCGCTGGTGCATGGAGAAAGTCTTTGGACGAAGCCATCAGTACTGAACAGAAGTTGTCATCCATTTTGCTAATGAAAAGTGGATGAGGAAAGAGGTTTAGCTCTGCCCTTTTTATGTGGACAGCCCCAAGTAGCCATCATTCTGATTGCTCTGTGGGTATATGCAAATTTATTGGGCAGTTACCACAGATGAGGGATCCTGGTTAGAGGGCAAAGCCAGTGTAAAATACAGTAGGTCCGGGAGGTTAATGCTTTAATTTTGCCATAATGTAGATGATTTTAAGAGGGGAAAAATAAATAGAATTCCTGCCATTTTAAATATTTCCAAACCACACCCACAATAAAGACAAATACAAATGATTTTGTCGTTTGAACAAATCAAGATACAAATAGTAGCTTCTCCGCACACCCTTAATCTGCCATTTTTCACAGGCCTGTTTGTGTTTGTGTATTCTGAGACACTGTCAGACTCTCATGTTGGATTAAATAAGAGCCGATTACACTAGTTGTGTTTTCAAAAGGTTACAGTATGCGCTTTCTGGAAAATAGGTTATGAATACAGGGAATTTATAAAGCTGACAACAACACTGCTTTGATGTGTCTATCAAGGCTTGCTTTGCTTTGTACGTGGATTTGATTGATTTGCTGGGTAAATATCTAAGTCCCAAATGACTACACAGCCCTCACGCCACTCCTGTTGTCACAGTCACCACTCAGTCAACATCCTGTAATATCAATAATACTTAAATCAAATAGCAACAGTCCAAAGGTGTCTCATCACCTCTTTGATGAAACTCATGAAGCGCCCTCCGAATCTCCAGGGTTTGTGGCGGTGGCACTGCAGCGAGTTTACCGTCATCTGCGGAGCGTGCTGGTATGACACGGATACAATGTGGACTGCGTCATAGGTCAGAGCTGCATCTGTCTGGAATAAGGGGTGAACATTATTTCAGCTGATGCCTGTGGAAAGACATAACAGTTTGGTCACTATCAGTCTAACCTTCAGACAGATACTGTATGGGAAGATCCAAAGGAGTTCAGACAAGCCCTTTTTCTTCTCAGATCGTCACTTTGACACTATACTAACGTGATTTTCTCATGTTATAGATTGTCTGGGCACTTTTGGTGTAGACACTCAATTTTTGGATCAATCATATACTGTATAACCTTATTATTAGTCTTGCATTTTATTTCACGAAGGTTCAGGTTTCAGGCTCTATTTGAAACCAACCCTATACAACTGTGTACTGTAGCTCTGGGATGAACTCACATAAATAATACAAGAATTTAAATTATTCATCAAATATCAGCATCTTGTGTGTTTCTCAGCAGATAGCTCAATATTATATCATGCTGTTCTTTTGTCTTTGCATATTTGACATACCTTCAACAGCTTGGAATCAATTGTCGTATACTGTTAAAGTTTTTTACTTTGTTAATTTACGTTTAATGATATAAGGGTTCTAAATTTGTCATACCAAATCAATGGGAATTACACATTATTGGGTTTTTGCACATGGGTGGACAAGTGACAAAAAAAAAAAAAAAGATTCAAGTAAATGAGCTCCCATTTAATTTGCTTGGTAAGTCAGGTCAATATTTCTAACATGTTAGACCTACATCACCAATCGGCAATTAATTTGTGGCAGCGTGACACAAATGAGACCAATTTCTGGCACTCTGTTTATCATCAACTCCTGCACTATAATCACCATCTATTTCAGACTATATATCTATTTATTGACAACGCTACTATAACTCCACAATCTGTGAACGTCTGAATTCCTCTTCAGAAAAGCATGAAGGTACAGCATCCAATGCATTTTTTTTTTTTTTTTTTGCTGGAAACAAAGTGTTTTATCTTATCTGGCCTATATGAGCTGTGCTGAGTTTGATATTTAGGCTGTGTGGGCCATAAATTCCCCATCATTGTCCCAGAAATATACTGAGACAATGGTGCATTATCCATAATAAACTATCCATTTGAAAAAGATTGGCTGTAAAGGGACGCACCTGGTCAGAAACAATGTTTGGGGAGCCAGGCACGTTCAACGATAATTAGTGTAAAAGAGCTTAATGAATGTACTCTGAGCTCTCATATTACACCCATCTGTACCGTTGAAAACATAAAAAGATCATCCTATGGCTGTGCTATTCTTGCCAATACACTGACACTGCCACCAACACGCCAAAACAGAACCAGGAATTTTTCCGCTGAGGTGGCAGTTTCCTCCGCTTCAGGAGTTCAGGTTCAGGGATCTTGGATGGCACTGTAGCTTCAGCTTTTTGCAGATAACAAGGGCTAGACAGCTTGTCCTTCCTGAGACCCAGCACCTAAATGTTTGAATATTTATAAGCAAGCTTGACTTTGAATTTCGCTTCTAACCTCCCTGATCAATAAGATGTTTTTGCCCACGAGAACCATGAACAAATGGGAGACATTAAGGTCCACACAATCCCAGGACAATAGTTGTTTATAAGAGGCAGGGACCACTCAGTATGGGACTGATGCTCGTACCACTCTCACTTTAAATATGCATCTTTCCCATTCAACATTTAGTTGAACCAGTAGCTGAACCTCTCAAATCGGTTCACATACTTCATACAGTATTCATCTTTTATTCATACATGAGCCACAGCCTGAAAGCTGTTTGTATAAATCAGAAGGTGATAAAGTGGCTACTGAAGTGATAACAACTGCTGAGGTAAAAGAGTGTGTTATGGGTTAGGGTTCAAACCATTTCCTGCCACGGACCAAAGCCATGATAGATAGATAAGATATCCTGATAGATAAATGTGGTCCTTCAATATTGACAGTTTGATGACTGACTTTAAATTGAACAACACAGAAGTAATAAAACATACCGTCATGATGCCCTCCAGCAGGCCTGAGTCAGGTTTAGGTGGTATCTGCCTTTCCATCGACCATTTCTCCACAATAGAAGCGACCTGGGGATTATCCACGTTGAGGATGCGGAAGCCGGTCATGTTGACACCACAGAAGCGATATGGCTCGAGGTCAATGGCCATCAGGTCCTTTTGAGACAACGGTAATGAAGGATGGATTCTCATTTAGTCTGCCAGCAGGAGCATCTTTGTTTTAAGTATTCCTCCTGCCTGCTTTCTCCTCACATGAAAAGAGAATGACGCAGCAGCTGATTTAAGAGATGCTATATTAAGACCAAGGAGGGTAAAAAGAAGGAGGAATACAATAATATTTTAATGTCAAATCAGGAGATCTAAGCATAGAGTCTGAAGCAGTGTCTGTAGTAAATTAAATCTAAAAAAGGCTGCGGTGGTGGAGTCACTTTTCTGCCAGCAAATCCTTTTAGAATTGACAAATTGTTATTGTTTTTGTACCTACATAACAACAAATTATTCTGTACAAACTATGAGCTTGTGATACATTTTGTCTCTCTTTATCATGTTCCTGTGAAAGAATCTTTACGGTGCAAAATTCTTAACTTGAGTGTCCCATTTTGTGTCAGCTCCGAAAAATTAAAAGAAAGTACAAAAAAATAACCAGTTCTGTTGGATCATTTTAATAATTTAGTGGATTCCCATGGCGACTTCTAAGCAAAAGCAATTCGATTTGAGCCGCTGTAATTTCTGGGGCAGCCATTGTAACTGAAGTGTGAAGTCACATGTTGACACATGTCGTGTCGGGATGGGCCAGGGGGCTTGGAAAAGACATTTGGATGAACATAGATATTTCATTAGCACCCTGTGGGGTTAGTGCTGGGGGAACGGGAGCATGTAAGACACTTACTAAAGAACAGTCGCCGCCAGTCACTGAAATATTTCTCCCCGTTTTTTGTTTTTTTTTTCTTTCCCACTAGAATGCAGTACAGTACTCTCTTTTATGAACTGAGATCAAAGTAAATCACTGTTGTTCTATATGACATTCGAAATTGCTCAGAAAAGTAGATCAGGTTACAAGTTTTTCAGCTTTGAAGCTAAGAATACAAACTAACTGGGACAGAATTGTTTGTAAAAGAAATACAATTCATCTTTCGTGACATCCGTATTTCTATCATGGCATTTTGGGATGTCGGAAAAGCAACTTGTCTCCAATTATAAGTTCACTTTTTGCAGCGCTGCCTTTTAAACGCATCTGTAACACAAAATCAACATAATCCTACAACAGCATTAGAGTGAAATCTCTACCCTGCAAACATGCTGCATTTGTGAGGGCGTGCAGAACGTGGCAAACGTAACAAAGTTCTCAGTTTTGGGTTCTCCGAGATGGCTACGGCGAGGTAGCAGCTATGACAGACTCATTTCAAAGGACAAGGAAGTTATTACCCTATACCACTCTGCCATTGCCTTTTCACGCTCTAATAAGCCGGCATTTCCCTCACCTCAGAAGATAAAACACAGACATCAGTGGGTTCTATCGAGAGGAAATTGTATTGCCATGTATACCATGAAAGTATTCATCGTTTTGGATCAAATCAAGTCGCCAGGTATAATCTTCTTAATGGTGTGTCTATCAATATGACAGCATATTGCAGCTTTAGATAGATACCACACTCTGATTCTATAAAGATATCCTGCCTTCGCGTGAAAAATATTGTTGCTGTAGAAAATCATATCAAATAGAAGTTGCTCTTTTTATAGTTAATCCTCATAGTATATTTTTTCAGTTCTGTCTGCTCAGAAAAAGTTAAAGACATACACCAGCAGACTAGCACAGAGTTTTGGATTTTTCCCTATTAAAACAATGGACATGCTACACAAACATGACGCATGGCAGACCAATGTCATTGCCACGCCGCCAAGCGTGAAATATGACACACATCATGCCTGGACCTCGGTGTCATATCACATTATCACAACAGACTGGCCGAGTCCGCCGAGACGGGGAGCGTGTGCGTGCACGCGAGAGGCAGAAACAGAGACAATAACAGAGAGTGAAAGGAACAGCACAGATCATGCTGGTATTCATTCCCGTTCAGTCTGTTTGTCACCAGATAGCCAGCCTCTCAGTGAAGAGCAGCAATGGCTCCCTGCTGGGTCTGCTTGTATTAGTCAGAGGAGATCATTTCATCAGAGTACGAACTCAAAATGCTCAAGATGGGAACGACACTGCAACACACCGTGATTATGGTAAACACGTGTGATACATTTTAATGGATTAAAAGGCTGTCAATATATATATATTTTTCGCTGTGAGCAAATCTCACAAAAAGACCACTCACAACCCTCTGTGGCAATCAGTCGCAAGCTCACCTGTTCCTACACATTAAAAAAAAACACATTGACCCTGTGAGGGATCAATATGTCACCTACACACTCCTGGGTTAACTTGACCCAGAATCAATGGGATGTTCTAACCCAGTGTTAGTGTTATTTTTACATTATTGTGACTAGATCAAAACAACCTTCTGTTCGGTGATTTTTATTAGCTATAAGTTTAATTTTAGCCCATAAATCTAATCTGTTTATTAAAAGCATTTTTAATTATTCAGGCATGAGAATGAATTCTAATTGATTTTGCAGGTGAGTGCTACCATTTTGCTCGTATTTTGAGATTGTCCACTGTAAAAATATAAAGCATTTTATTATAGAATTAAGCACTGAAGACCAATTTTGGTCTTACTCAAGCTTGGAAGTCACTGTCAGTTTTCAGTCTCAAGCTGTTGTTTTTTTATACTGCCACCTCAAAGACTTCTGTTGACTTAACTATAAAGCAGAGTGTTTACTACAGCACACTGAAGACTCCATTATGCCTCCAGCTTGTCAAACAAAATTGATATTATGGACTGGATCCAAACCCCATTGGCAATTAGCCGCTATTCATCAAAAACTCAAGCGGTGGGGAGATGAGAACAAACGAGACTCTATTTGCATTAACAAGCATGGTACATTACCAGAGTGGTGAAGATATAGTGGTAATACTCTGTCATCATCCCCATGGTCTGGGCCTGGAGGGATACGGAGAAGGGAGATGGGAGAGAGAGGTGTGAATGAATAGAGACAGGAAAGAGGAAATGGTCATTTTGTCATGTCAGGGCATTTTAGACTCAACAGCACAGTGGGAACAAACAATGCTGTAGATAGATATCCACAAAAAAAGACTGTCATCGGTAAAGACAAGTTTTAATAACCAATAACTAACTAAAACGCTTCGTTTTGTGTGCGAGTTTCTGGTATCAATTGCTGGGATTTCTGCACTATATGTGGTCTGCAGAATTACAGAATAGCTGAAGTACTTGATGCTTTTCTATGCATTTAAATGGTCTGCGCTGGCCCCGGGCATGTGACGTTATCCCAGCAGAGAAGAGAGGCTTCAATCAAAAGAGCTCGGCAATCTTTTCCTCATATCCGAACACTCCATCACCGCCACTTGTTTCACTCAATCTACATTCAAAGGCGCCACATTCTCACGGCGGCTGTGCTTCCCATTTAATTGTACCATCTGTCGTGAAAAAAAAAAAAAAAAGCCAAGGTTATGTAAATAAGATGCTATGCTTATGTGGAGGCAAACTTACTTTTCCATCCACAGACATCAAGCCCAACGACACACACGACATTGAAACTTTGTGTCATGTTTTTGTTTTGCGAGCAGGGGTTTTCATTAATCGAAGTTTGAACTGCTGCAGGATGAATTTACAGCGACACATTATAATTCTGTCTGCATTTCTGTTCCTCATCAACCTCTTATTTTTGGTAAAGCTCCATATGTCACTGTTCCCATCAATACAGTAGAGTCACAGCACAAGTTTTTAAAAAAACTGAATAAAAAAACAAAAGAAAAATAAAAACACAGACAGCTGGGATCTGTTTCCCATTTTCTCCCATCCAATCTGAAAGGGAATATAACCTGAGAGAGGCATGTTGAGTGCAGGTGAGCTTGTCAGAGAGAAGATGTATTGTTGAGAGTCATGGCATCACAAATGTAATATTCCAAGGTCACGATGCAGTACGTGAGAAGTGATATTTAAACTGTTTTAAAATAGACGCATCAGATCCTCCTTTGTGCGCATGCACCTGCAGTAGCAGTCAAGTCACATTACACATAAAGTCAGCGCTTCTGATTTATACTTATTGTCTTGGATGGGAACAACCTTTTTGCAAAGCTGTGAATGGAGCAGTCTGCAAATTTTAAGATACTGTTGCTCAGCAGCTGGTAAATCTTGTCAGTGCTGCTTGCAAATCAAACGTTGGTGGTATTCATTCCAAAAGTTGTTTCAGGTGACTATCACACTTAATTTAATTTCATTGTTTGAATAAACAGTCATTCATTGTTGTTTTTATTTATTTTATTTTGTCAATATTCACTGTTTTTTCTGAGTTCTATGTCAACAAAAGAAATATTTTTAGATTTTAAACAGTTGAAATTGGCCTTAGTC
>JBCAUF010000343.1:21858824-21873357 GCA_038406115.1 Haemulon aurolineatum
GGCGTCACTCAAAACCAATCACCTGTTTTCCCATCTTTTGAAAGCGGTGGTCTGTGCTGTAGTGTCCTGACAAGTTGAAAAAAGGAACTGTCTGGAGCATTTTTGCCTCGAAACCTTCTCTCACTTCTTCTCTCAAGAGGACACTGATTCCTCTGTGTGAGATGTGCAGACTGGCCACGAGCGGATATGTGTCACCTTAGATCTCAATAACTTGGGAGGACTGAGTTATTTAAATAACTTGGGAGGAGATGATGCATTCGGTACACATGTTAACAGAGGCTGACAGCAAACTGAATGGAGGAGGGGGGGAAACCACCCGCCTGTTCCTGACATCTATGGAGCATTACACCACCCACACAATCTCTACTCTGTGTATCACACTGACAGTTTTTTGTTGACGATCATTTATATCAAAATGCTGTAGGTAGAGTTCTGATAATACAACATTTTTGATCATATTTCTGTTTCTATATGTACTTAAGCAGCCAACAGCTTATGCACCAGAACTAGATACAGAATAAGACATGTTTTCTTTTTGTTTGTTTTTTTGCATTGTTTTCCGTCTGCCATATTTGTTTTTACTGCCAAATATTTAAAAGGCAAATCCCAGATGCATCAAATGGTGAGGGTCCAGGCTTCACTGTTAGAACCAAGCACTACATCAATTCAGTTTTACAGTCTGCAGTACAAAGCCAGATGTGACAGATGCAAAAATGAACAGCTGTGTATCACAACTGCACACAGCTCGACATCAAACTACAGCATGTAAGAGCGTTTGAAGTGCTTCCTTCACAAGTTCACAAACATCGACTGGTCAATTTTAGATTTGATATCGACCGTCGGAAACTAGTTCTCTCACTTCTAAGCTAGTCTGAGGAGGCAGGTGGCACAAGTGGAAATCCAATGCTCTCCGACAGCAAAATTTCACTCATGCTTAATTATTACCGACACACCTTCTGCTGCTACTCTACTCCCACCTAGCCGCTGCCAAGTCAAAGCCTCCATATTTTCATTCACAACAAATCTGAATCAACCAGTGCCGGTGACAGCTGGGTGGAACAAGACCACATGCTAGGATTTCTCTGGGCCACGCAAAGATCTGACACTAGGAGGGTTCCACGCCACATTTTATGGGACTCTCACTAACCTGTTTGAGAATCTGCGCCGCCATTTGGTGGCTGCAATCAAAGATGATGCGGAACTCCCGGCTTCGCTTCATTTCTTTGAGGAGGGGTCTCGTGTCTTGCGTGTCAAGAGGAAGCTGGCGGATCTTTAGCCTGATATTGTACCTGGATGGGGCCATTATCAGCTCCTGTAGTCTTATGAGACCTTAAGAAGAGAAACGGCACAAATGAAGGCAAATGAAGGCAGACAAGAGTCCCATTTTTCTCAAAATATGCATTACGTAATAGTCACCTGTGCTGTCATCGTATACAACAGTGGCTGTTTTCCATTTGAGAAACTGCACCAGGTCCAGGATAGCATAGCTTAGTGAAGAATAATCCGGGTATAAATTAGCATAAAAGGTGTCCCTGTTGTCCATGGGGTGATGTTTCCACCGCACCTGGATGTGTGGCACTTCCAACGCATTGCAGATGGACTGCACAGCATTTGATGATGAACTATGCGAGGGCCCAAATATTGCAACCACACCTAAAGACAGCTGGTCACAAGCTGGAAAAGAGCAAGAGAAGGAGACTTGAGAATAAAGTGTGCTGCCTCTTCAGCCACAATCCATTTGGGATAGACTCCCAGTAGTTCAGGTTTGTCCCACTGGATACATGATTTTAATTTGTGAGGCCAAAACTAGGAGGATTATCAAACTAATTCAAAATATTTTGTTGTTTTTTGACTGACCAGATTCTTGACTTCTTCCACACTGTAATCACAATCCATGAATAAGCACAGAACAAGCCACTCACCTTTTCTCGACGCTTCAAAACTGTCGTAGATATTAATCCTCTGTATGTCATATGTTAGTGTGGTGTTTGGCAACAAAGTCCTGTTTCTGTTAATGTTATTGACAGCAAATTTAAAGGCAAGCTCCTCGGCACTGACAAGTGAAACAGGTCCGTCTGTTTGTTCGAAAATCCCACCTGAAAAACAAAAGAGAAGGAGACATAAGGCCCGTGACAATCGGTCACACAAGCAAAAAGGAGGGACACAGACACAATTCCAGGTAGGGATAAATGGAGAGAAATATTGAGAGGCATTTAGGACCAGCAGTGAGCAGAGCAGTGCACAGTACACAAGGTATTAAATTCAGCTCAGCAAATATGGAGCAACCCTCTCCATTTTCAGGGAATGCCGAAAAAAACCAATATCAGCTTTGAAGTCTAAAGCCATAATGGATTTAAAGAGTGTGTCTGTTTGTCTGTCTTTTCCATCATGGCAGCCGGATATCTCAGGCTCTTGTCTCTCCATTAAGATGTCCTTTTATTTCACCAGAATATCACATTGGTGGAGTAAATAACTGGACTTCGGCACTTTCTTTTTTTTCTTCATAAAAATTCAAAGGGTTTCTCAGTTTTTTGGATGGGCTGGACCACTGCTCAAAGCTTGCAAAACATGTCTATATGCACATTAAAGTAGAGTATCGCTTGAGATGGTGTGTCAGGCCTTCGGTGTCGTATTACACCCCGAAGTGTAGAGAAAAACAACCTTTTTTTTGTAGTTTAAATGGTGGTTTTCATAATATAGTGGGCCTACAGGACAGGACCAAAACAAAATATTTTAACGTTAACTTCAAGAGACATACCACACATTATACGTAGGCCAGTTTGTCATGGAAAGGACAACTCAATCCATAAGAACAGTTGTTCTTCTTTCATGGTCTTGGAAATAACCTTAATGACGTCATAGTGACATTGGCTTGGACACTTATTATATTTATGACAGTGTAACAGAATAGCCTGCGCTGCAAACTGGAGGCATGCATCCTGAAAGAATTGGACAATTAACAGGCAAAGCGGGTAACGAAATGACGCTGTCGGTTGCATTCTTCCATACTAGGGACCACAAGTCAGTCCGCCCCTGTTGATTTCCTCTGATGTCTGTTGCCATGAAAGTACGACGCTAAATCGAGTTTAATTTTAACACAGAATATTAAAGAGTCAGAGCACTTTCTTTGGCAGGATTTCACAGTCATGTCCTCAGCATCTAACATTAAAATAGTCTAAGTTCTACTATTTGTGTGTAATTGGTAAAGTAACAAACATTACATTTACTGTCAAATGTGAGACAACAAAGTCCCTCTGTGCCTCAGTTGCAGCCTTTAAGAAGACAGTTTAGACAGCTTTTTAAAAGATGCCTGTAGGAACATCAGCTTATGGAGAGACCGTCTCCTCCACCTCCACTCTCATCATATTATCCATTTCAATAACAAAGCAAAATGTCTCTGCCATCTTCCATCAATTCTGAAATAAATAAATAAGAAAAAAGCGTTCACTGCCATCAAAAGTTGCAAATGTCTTTACTTAAGTTTAACTTTTATGGCCATGATTTGAGCTATAGAGACAACCTTTTGAAACCTACTTTTCCAGCAATGAGATCACAACATTTCTGAACACTAAATCACCCCAGTGCGTGCCTTTTAAAGTTATTTCTGCAGCCAGTTAATGAATGTTAAAGATGATTTTTGAGTCAGATCTTTCTTTAGGAGTTCATAATCGGTTCCGGTCTTCATCCAGACCCCAATTCTGTCAAGAAAGCTTAAAGACTTAAAGGCAATTTGGGGTTGGTTTTGTAGTGTTCTGGAGCATTTGAGTGAGCCTTGGTGGTTTGCTTACAGTAGGTACATTTATTGGATGGGTTCCAGTCATCTTTTGTTAGCTTGCTTCTGGGGCCTCTTTTCTTTCAGGGATCATTTTTATTATCTATTGATCTAATGATTATTTTTGCATTTTCCTGGACAACACCTTCAAACTGCTCATTCTGTCTGCCCAACTTTCAAAAACCTTAAGATGTCCAACTTAATAAGAACGAAAAGAAGCAGCAAATCCTTCCATTTAACCATTCACATTTTTGCTTTATAATTGACATAAATGGTTAGAATTGCTGCCAATATAATCAGTAATCAGTAATTCAACTAATTGCGCTCAAGGACATTTAGCTTTTAGCACATGTTACTGCATATTGATATTATTTAACTTAAAGAGGTATTATCCAACAGCTACTGGTTTCATACTCATACTATTGCCATTATTTTATAATAAAGAGCAGATTTTAAAAAAGGGGTTTTAATTTAATTCGGCCCAACAGGATTTAAAAAGCACAAAGATTTTCATTTTAATGTTTTGGTGTGCTATTTGTGTTTCGAATTTTGCACTCCCATGGCCTCGCACTCGAATACTGCCTGCCAGTCCAGTATTATTTCACTAATCCTGGAGCATACCTGGTCGCACAGAGCTGAGCTTCGAAATAACGCCTGTGACCTGCCGATGCCCCTGAACAGAACCCCAGTGCCTGGATCACAGATTCACATATCTGCTGCTACTGTGGGCAGAGTGGCAATTCTGGAAGCCAAGCTCATCTTACTATTTATGACTCAAAGCCTCCCTGGATTACGAAAGGGACGTGATGCATAAACCGCCCGGTGGAATGCGTCACATTAAAATAAATGAATCCTTCCATTTCATGGGGAAATCTCATTAGAGTACATTAAGTAATTGCTGGAGTATATAGTAATTTGACTGTTAAGAGGATAAAATGTGCATTCCTCAGAAGCACTTTCACAAATTTAATAAACAGGGGCAAACCTGCTCCTTGGGAGGAAAATCTTGTAGATAATTTACTTTGCCGTTTTCAGGATTCTACCACAGTAGCAAGGCATAATGCACAAGAGTTCCTGCACCTCCATCACATAAGGGATTCTTTTCAGCATCACACAAAATTTACTCTAATGATGCAGAGATTGGAATATTATGGAACGTGTTTACAAGTTTCCATTTAAACAACTACACTGAATGTTCGTTATTGCAGTGGGCGCGTGCAAATTGAGACGCATGAATTTCAGACTTGTTCTTGTGAATCTCAGTCAAAAGGCTTCAAATTAGCATGTCTCCAACAGACAAGAACACAAAGGCCTTTAATTAGTCTCCGAGGTCCTACCACAATATATAAATCAGCCACTAATTGCAGCTGTTTCCATAATTTGTCCTTTGAGGACTTTGTGGATCAGCTTCATTCAAAAGCCACAGACTGATGTATGTGAGGAGAGGACGACTCAAATTCAACTATAAAGCTGCCGAAACCAGATCATCCAAACTTTACAGAAATATGAACAGAGACATTGGGAACACTGATAGCAGTTGTGTCAAAAACAATGAAATGTTAAACTGTTAACCTACAGGGTTGTGTGTAAGTAATCTCCTGATTTCTCACAAATCTGCACTGCTGATTTTACCACAAGGCTCCAGTAATAAAACAAATAATAATAAAATGAATATATGCATCTTCTATAGCTGATAAACCATATCCCAGTGGTGTTATAATGGTGCCACCACGTCTTATCACAAAGCAAGAAAGGCAACGGCAGGATATATGAGAGCAATGAACCTGGCAACTACAAGGTAATTGCTCCTTGAATAAAACATACAGTGTGTGTTCTATCTTTAATCTTGATATTGGAACAAAAACACACATATTAAGAAATATTTATGAACAGTTCAACTAACACTTGTGGCCAAAGTGTACATTACAAGAGCAAAAATGTTATTATTTGAGCTAATAAATTATACATTGATGAAATATTCGTCCTGCATGTAAATGAAAGCCTTTGGTAATCTGTGGTGTGAATGAAAATCAAGCTGAGTTTTTTTTTCCGAAACAGAAGCTGTGAGTGTGGAGGGGTCTGTAGGGCCTTAAGGAACTGACAGAGACACGCTGTGCCGGGTTAAAATCTTAGGTTTCACATTTCAGCTGTACATGCCCTTGCAAAAATCCATGTTGTAGCATGAAAGCCCTACATGTTATGTACCCACAAACAACGTGGGCAAGTGCACAAGCACAAACCCATCCTCTGCTGTTAAGTAGTGGCAGACTGCCTGCAAGCCAGCTTAGTTGGTTGGGCTGGAATCATCAGGGTACCACTGAAAATACTTATTTTTAACATCTCCTACATGTCCTCCTGACTTCAGACTTCAAAGAGTGTGATCTGAGTGACAGTCTGCCAAAACAAAGCAACATTAAAATAGAAAGATGTCGGGGTTGTTTTTGCTATTTTTGTTTTGATGACTTTCACAACATTATGTTAAAGTTGTACATTATCCCATCTGGAGGTAAATGTAATGTTGTCATGTTTTTGCACTACTACAAACAGCCTGATTTTCTGATTTCTGAAGAACAAAGTGAAGAAATTTCCTTCCAACTGTCTGAGTTATGTAGACGTAATTCAATTGTTGAACAAACAAATTGCATTATCTGAATTAATTCTTTATCTAAACTAAATATATGCAATGTTTAATTTAACTTGATCTCAAAGCAGCTGTGTGGTAGGCTTCAGTGTGTTGTTTTCCCAACTATGATTGTCATCCAATTGTTTGGGCTTACATCCAAAATTGAAGAAGTCATATTTGTTTGTGATGCAGTGTGAACAAACAGGCATTTATGAGAATCCATTTGTCCCTGTCCTTACAACAATCACACAACAGCACAAGCCAAAGATTGCCAGATAAGCATCCGTTGTCTCATCCACCAAATCAGAAAGTTTTGAGATCCAGCTGAAAAACCAGCTTGAACAGCTGACCGACTGATTTCTTTTTCACTTCTTCTCTTTAAAAATATGAGTATTGAAAATAAATGCAGTGCCAGCAATCTAAAAGCAGGGCAAGGTCATATTTTGGTATCTGGTCTCTTTAGTATACTGAGGCAAAAAAACCAGACAAACAAACAAACAACCGCGATACCACTGCCCTTGTGGAACATGAAATTTGTGCAGAAGGCGGGTAAGATCAATGACCTTTCTGATATTTTCGGCCAAGCAAGAATCTGACCTTACTCGCAGTTACAGCCAGCTGCACCACAACATTGAATATGATTTCATTACCTTGTTTGCCCTTCTAGACTCCAGTAACCACATTGATTTCACTGAGGCCAGTTTTAGTTAAAATTAGCAGCAATTAGTACACAGGCCTATTGTATAAAATTTTCAGCCTCAAGTTAAATTAAAAATATAATAACTGCATATGTACAGTGCAATATGGATCAATAACCCATCAGATGGATACAGTAGATTAAGTAAATACATATTTTATTTTTATTGCCCTGCATTGTATGATACATTGAGCTTGTTAAAACAAACTCCTTGCTGCCAGACAAACCGTTGACGGAGCCCAAACAATGAAACTAGCTCATTATGCTCTTGGATACATGTGTGCTCGCCCACTGCATTTCTGAGTGTTGCTCTTTTGTACTTTCTTTTCACTGGGATTCCCAATCTCCCTGTGAATAGCTTCCTGTCTCCCTGGATGTGCAACAGCACTCAGTTTCACAATGATGGCAGCAAACAATGACCAGCACAAAGCACACACACAAACCACCCTGCACACTCGGAAATGCAGCCAATTTCAGGAAGAATATGTTCCCCCATAATTATGGGTAACAACACAACACTTGGGAATAACTGTTATACAATGCCGAGACCAGTGGTTAAGCTGGCCGATGCTTCATTTTGTACTGCACGTAGCGAAAAAAAGGCAGGCCAGGAATGTGGTACATTTAATCAATGATAAGTATCATGAGAGGAAATTAATGGTGCTGGTTAATTAATGGTGTCTGGCAGCATGTTGGCTCATTAGTTAGCAAAGTCACCTCACAGCAAGAAGGTCCTGGGTTTGATCTTAGCTGTGGTTCTTCTCCCCATGTTCACTTGAGTTTCCCTTCGCTGCTTGTTCGCTCAGTTCAAACACACACAGGCCAGCTGAATCTAAGACTCTAAAATTCCCTGTCGATGTCAGGTGTGAATGTGTTTGCTATGTGTCGGCCCTGCAAAGGATCAGTGACTTTGTAACCCTGAACCCACTGATGAATTGATTGTCATTTATGTGGGTGAACTGCAAGCCAATTAGTTGTTTAAAATCTCAACAAATTGATGTTTAAATCGTACCTTTAGAGGAACAATATACTCTGTATGAAGTATGCTTGTAAACATAAAGACTAGGGTGTGGTTTCCGGTGCTGTAAGTGTTTTTTCCCACATTCTTTCTATTTCTTACTGAGGACAGAAACACATAACTCTATATAAGAATATTTTATAGACACCAGTTTTAATTATTCCAAGTTTGTCTCTGAGATATCATGTTGCGTCCATCATTTTGGTTTGACAGGCAGCTTAAAGTACTACACTACCCATGAACCTCAGCCGTCATTGTCGTAGAGACAAAAGCGAGAGGCGTGAATCAGAGCTGTAGTGTAGTTTTGTTGTTCCAGTCAAAAGCAAGACAAGGCACCGTAACTGCTGAATTCATCCAAAATTAGCTCAGAATTTAAAAGTGAATTGATTTGAATTGCAGATTGTATAATCAGTTTTCTCAACACTGTCTGCCGTTTTGATCCGGGTGACTGTATGTTTCTCGCTAAAATGCACCTGAGGAGTTTATGTTCACTCAAGTTGTGAATCACATTGTATAGGAAAAATGAATCTGAATTTTACATATGTTGCTACCACTCGGGCCCCTATGCTTTGTGATATAGTGTAGTTTAATGTGGTGTAAACTGGTGACAGACAGCCAGAACATATAAGTCTCCAATTGCTACACTTGCTAATGTCTACAGTCGGCTCCAACCTCCATCAAACAGGTTGTGTTTACCGTCTTAATCAAAGTGTTAACTGCTGGATCATAAATATCTCTGCTGTTGATATTGATTCAACTAAACGTGCGATAAGGGTGATGGCAACTGACGGCTCCGTGCTGACATGCTAATGTTTGCGCACATGTTAATTGCAAAATGCCACAACTGACTTAACAGTGTAATGGACTCATGAGTCTGATGAATGAATTTTAATTATGGGAGTGTTATCTGAAACATTTGTTTGTGTTTGTGTGCTCATCTTGCATTACAGCCATACACAAGTCAGACTGTGACAGCACCACACAGGCACACTGAAAGCATGCAATACTGTCAGACTATTTTGCTTAAGCAAAGAAAAAGAAAACGCGTCACATTAACAGATAAACATTTTGTTTATTAAAATTCTAAAACTAAAAGAAAGAAAAGATGAAAGAAGATGATTATAGCTTGGTCTTATCAGTCCTATAAATATGTTTAGAGACATGGTTTTAAAAAGATGTTTGGAACAAAAGGAGACTATATTCTTTCTTAAGCGGTCATGTTTAGTTAAAAAGCCTTGAGGGCTTTGGTATCAAGGATTATAAGCTTAATAATGTTATAGCTGCAATATTAAAAATCGAAAAAAAAAACCAGAAACAGCAGAATAAAGCCTTAAGTTAAATGTTACAGTAGCTAACGTGCATCCTTATTCTAGCCATAATCATTCCAGTGCATAATGAGTATTGTATACATTTTTACAGGGATTAAAAATACATATTATTTAATCCCTGTAAAAATTATTAAACTAACAGTCTCTAAACAAATATTATGTAAGAATTGTGTTATTTATCATTTCAAGCGATACCGATGGTCTCATTTAATTTATTCGAGATCCTATTTTACTGGGCTAATGGTCTAAACAAACCAGAATAGGAATATTAGCCCATCAAATAAACCCTGACAAATGGCCCTCCATATTAGCAACTTGAACCATGAGGGCAGTAGGGAGGTGGGTTTTAGCCTCATTCATAACCTTGACATTGAAATGATCACTGAGAGTCTGGCAAGAAAAATACCTTAATTACATTGTCACTAGTGACATTGTGATTATTTTTTATTTTGGTTGCGCAGCTTCTTTTACAGTTCCTCAGCAACAGTTCAGATAATTAAAATGAAAAAAATGACCCTTTTTGCCCTCTGTCACCCAAGCAATATCCACAACATCCTCTCCATTTGTTGTTCATTAGCAGTGTCTGAGTTGCCTTTTGAAAAGATTTATGAACACACTAAACAGTTGTCTTAACCTTTGAAAATTTGAGAAAGTGAGCTTGATAATGGAACAAAAAATGAATGCCAGCATTTTACCATAACTCAAACAACTATTGGGTTTAGCTTTTCAAGCTAGTTGACATGCATGTGAAAAAGTGGCACCTACTGTAGTCTAAATTTAATAAAGTAAAAAAAAAAGCTGTGGAAAAACTTATTCCAAATGCAATATTCAACACTTGAAAAGACATGAAACCAACTGTTACAAAACTGCAGATATAAAAGTGTCTCTCAACAGATATTGGCATTGTTAGTGTGAGGACCAGTGCACTATAACAGATATAACCATCATTATCTATTTGAAATCTCAAGCAATAAACATCAGGTAAAATATTTCCCCGTAGATTTATCACCTGGGGGAATAAAAACCCTCTGTATATTTATTCATAGTGGAACACATTTGCAGCGGGCTCACACACACATGCACACACAGCCACACACACACACATCCACTAATTCTTCTTGGAGCATACTGTAGATAAAGCTTGCCTCAGTGGCTTGTCTCTCACACACACTGTCTCTCTGCTAAGCCGACTGGAATTAGAGCTTCCATTCGTCATTCAGACTGAATCATTGTTCTCTTAATGATGTATTTAACTTACTATTTGTACCACCAATAACGTGGCAAAGAATTGTTTCCTCAAATACTCTGCCTCATAGCAATCCATCATGTAGAATGACTGTTTTCATGTCTTACTTGTGACAGGTTGTGCATATAGTAAATGTTTGTTTCGCTACATTATACATGTATTTAGTTATCTCTTCTAACCACTGAAGACTTAAGTGTATTCCCAACTAGTTTCACTGTGTTAAAAGATTTAAAAAATGACATATCTGTAATTGGTAGCAGTGGAAAACTTGCGATGGAAAGCACATGATGATGCAGGTTTAAGACCGAAGCATTCGTCCTTGAGCCACTCGGGTCAGTTCTGGAGCCTCCACCATATTAACAACATTATAGAATAATGGCAGGCATGCACATGACGGAGACAAACATCAAAGACATTAGAAAATGGTTATTCTAATATTTTTTAAAAAAGCTTTTCTTCAAAATGGGATATTAACGGCCAGTGACAATGTTTTAAGTGTCACAGCATTCAAGCAAATGTGTCGTAATGTGTACAGCTTTTACAGAGCATAATGTATTATCATATAAATTGAATGTGGGCTTCTAATGTTTGAGTCCATAATGAGAGAGGCTGTTTTAATTATATTATTTCTCCCTCTAACTCACTGTCCACATTGAATCTCCATCCCAGCTCTATCACAGCTGAGAGGCATTCTTATTTATTTGATACGATTAGTAGTACTCATGCAGCCCTATAATGTTGTGATATCTCCTCTGTCAGAGGACTGTCAGGTAACAACACATTTGTAAAATCTAATTTTATGCTCAAGTGGTTCTGCTTCTGCAATTTATCGCAGCTATCGCTCACCCTCTCCCCTGCTCGCTTTCCCTCACTCCCTCTCCCTCTCCAGTCTCCACCCTCTCTTCCCAGCTTAGTGAGGTGTTTTGATCTCATTATCATTCCCAAACATTCACACCGGATAATCTGTCAGGGCGGGAGCCTGTGCTCTGCACCGTACAGGGCACCCCGGTCATGATTAGGGGTGTTGGGGCGTGCTTGCAATGAAAATACCCTTTCTTTTTTTTTTTTTCTTTTAAACCAAACTAGAAATAATGGGTGTATCTTTCTCCCTGTATGCTATAAAAATGGTGTCAATTAGATAGTAAAGAGAAAGTGCCTCATACTGTATGGGGACAATTGTGGGACAACCCAGCGAGGACACAGAATTGATTAGCCAAACCGAGCAGTGGGACTCAGATGCCCTTTTACAAACCACAAATCCCCTTCCAGAAACCCTTACACAATGCACAGTGAACCTCCATTAGACAATCCTTTTCCACAATGCACGATACAAACAGCCACCTCCCCCCGCCTGTGGTCTATTGTTATCACGGAGGTAAAAACCCTCCCAATGCCAAATCCTCACCTCACCGCCAGTTCAATCAAAGGCAGTGCCAGGAAAACGGTGAGCGAGACAATGGTAACTAATGCCAGGTGGATGGGGTCTCTGAGCTGTGCCAAGCTACCTGTGTCCATCGCCATCCCTACCCCATCCATCTCCTCACCCGCTGTCACCTTTCTTTGTCCACATATGGTGGCAGAAAATATGCAGACCTGCAGCCTTGGCACTTTGTCATGGTGGGACATAAAGGTGGCCAACAGCAGGAAAAGGCTCCATACTGTGCATGAACAACAGCTTTGGAAGGCGCACCTTTAAAACGTGTGTGTGTGTGTGTGTGTGTGTGTGTGTGTGTGTGTGTGTCTTCATATAGTGAACTTACACTGAGGTAAATACAGGATACAGTTTAATATTCTATCCTTGACAGCATTTGTAAATAAGCAATCTGATGACCACCAAACAAGCTTACTCACCAGCTTTGCTGTTGTAGGTGGCTGCTTCCTCTTGCTCTGGTTTAAAAATACAGTGCACACACTCTGCTGTGAATGATTTGTCTCGTCAGAAGGCAAGAAAATGCCTTGAAATATGTGTATTGCAAAATTTAATGTTGTTTTGTGAATATTCAAAATTTCAAACTTGGATATACAGTATACTGCAATTGAAGGTCTCATCTGGCTAATTAACTTAAAATAATCTCTTTAACCTCAGTGCAACATGATATTGTGCCTTGTCCACACACACACACACACCTTATTTGTGTGAGACTTATTCTGCCGCTGGCCATATATACCCTCTCTCACTATCTCACCATATCCTAATATTGTCAGCAGCATTCATGCGTGAAAATTGCAAAACTCCTCAAACATTTCTGTAAAACTGACCTTGTAACAGTTGACTTATAAATGGTAATTGAACACTAAATCATGTGGGGCAGAAACCTGCTGCCTCTCCACTGTGTGTGCTGCATCTGTCAAGCACTTCTGGCCACAATGGAAGCAATGTCACATCGGGTATTTTTTTTTTTATCAGTTTTGAATGGAAAAATGCCACTCAAATCATTTATGCATGACATAACATTATTTGTGTACCAACACTGAGAAAAGGGTATAACACCATGTGTAACACCAGGAAATACAAGTGGCAGACCATGGTTAGATTTAATGAGGTAAATTATAGTACTGTATGTTCTCAGAAAGGGCAGAAGAGAATTCTTTTTCAAGTAAATAATGACTGTGGGCTTTCCCCTGGTTTTCAAAAGAAAACACAATTTCAAGGTGGAAACATTTTATTCTGCATTCTACACACTCAGTACTTCACAATGTGCAAAAAGCAAGGTGAAAAACCATCAAGTAGACACTAAACAAACTATAGTCTTTGCAGGACAGCTCCGTATTGTTTGTGCAAGATTGATCTGAAAATATAGGTTGTCACCTATAAACACATGGCTATGTCCCTTTTCTCAGCCAGCCCCCGAAATGGGCTCTGTCTGCCTGGCAAGCAAAACACAGAGATGCTGCTGCAGCAGGGTAAGGCCGTGTTCAAACAGCACAGAGAGGAAAAATGCAGCACCTTCCCTCATTCCAAAGAGACCACTGACACAGCAGGGGTGCCACCACAAAGGGCTTTGGCAACAAAATAAATAAATAAGTAAAAATAACTTATTTTTTCAGCAACATAATGTGACGACATATGGCAAAATGCTGGGATGCGCCACTTAAATACATGCAAGCATTTGTCAGTTATTCCTGCAGGTAGATTTGGGGTATTTCTACTCTTTACCCGCTGATCCTGGGGACTGTGGATAAAATGATTGTTGCTGTGATAACCTCTCAGAGCATCTTTCCACACAGTAATACAATATATGGTCAGTGTTTTGGCATCTGATATGCCTTTAATTTAATGCATCTACTTAAAGTAGTTGCTCTCAAACAGGATGTGGCTAACCAGGGGGAAAAAAGGTGGCACCAATGGCAATAAGTGGTGACTGCAGGTGTGTTTTTGGACTTTCAGGTTCAGGTTACAGGTTAAGAGATCCAAACAGGCTCCATCGTCTTTCACCGATCTTTTCCAGGGCTCCAGGACTTTTGAAGAGCATGCCTATTGCAATGTATTATTGCATTCCTTCTCTGGCAGACCAACCACCAATAAATGCATTTTAGACACTGATATCAAATGCCACCAATGCAGCTCCTTGTGTTCCTCGGTGCAGGTCTGTTTTCAGTCTCGTAACTGTTCCATACAAAACACACATTACTTTTTATTCTTTTCCTGCCCTCAGAAGTTTAATGTCTTTCTCTCTGTACGTCTGTAATAGCTACTACTGAAAGTTTGAAGTTACTGAGCAAAAGACAATCACTTTTTAAGTCTTTCATTACTGTATCTCACATTTTATGTTCCAATCAATATATTGTGATGAGTGTCAGTGAAACAGCAGCACTGCAGGCTGAGTGTAATGGCCTTCCACCTCAAGG
>JBCAUF010000343.1:21879682-21892350 GCA_038406115.1 Haemulon aurolineatum
TTAAACATTGAAAACGTCTAATAGGTCAAACTAAAATAGCTTAGAGGAGCTCTGTAGAGTGTTCTTGTAAACAAAAATGTAGCATTTACATTCAGTGTTTCTTTCAGGTTAGGTTTATCCTTGAGCTATATCAAAAAGGTGGAATCCATTTCTTTCCTAATAAAACACATTTTGTACACTGTTAATATCCAAGTTTACTAGCTTGCAGTCTTCTTCTTTATTTCATTTTTTGGCACATTTCCAGGGGTTTTTTTTGTGTGTGTATCTCCGGCACCTACTGGATTGCATTGAACCAATGCACTCGGGTCTTCAGATATGTTAACATTTTCCAACCAGCCATCATCAGCCAAACAATCAGTAGATGCCAATATTTTAAAGCAGATGCGTGTGTGGTGCCATAAATGTAGCTATTAATTCCTACACTAAAACAATGTTGCCAGGAAACATAACCCAGGTGTTTGGCAAAACGCAGTTGTAGAATATAAATGTAATTTTTAGGGGACAGGGGTTCACTGAGGGAGGTTGGTGAATGCTGTTGGTATTTATTGCTGACACCAATGAAACTTGGTGGGACCTTGCCCTATAGCCTGCAACACTGGGAGAGAAAAGTGCAATTGTTTTCTTCTGCCAATCTAACACAGTATAATAAAGGCCATATGCCAGAAGGCAACTACTAAATCCGCCTGGCCAATCTCAAGGGTGCTCATGGGATCAAGAGACCAAAGCAAGCATAACGCTTGGCCTAAAGAGAGCCAACAGTGTGGCGAGAGGAGCAATGAGCACGCAGAGAAACAACCGTGATACGCTTGCTTCCTTAAGGACTTTCACACAGCACTAGTTTAGTAACAGTCACTCCAATGGCAGTACTTGAAACGTGAAAGCAGAGATACTGTAAAGCCAGTGAGTGGATGGTGTCAAGGACCTATTTTGCCATTCAAAGCAGAAACAGCCCGAGGCGCTAAGATGTTTGAAGAAACTTAAATATGAACTGCTCTACCTTGTCCATAATATCCTGTTACAGTTTTCTGTGGGGGCATGGCAGACTGCAGAAAATCAAGTTGTACAGCTGCATAACTGTTGTGCATCACTGAGTCCAGATCCTAAACATCAAGGGAGCCTCACTGTCAACTTTTAAAGGACACTGCACTAAATCATTTCGGGTGTCTGGAGGAATCCGGAAGGAATGGTTCATGAGTCATTACATGTGATGCGCAGTGTTTCAGGCACTGTCATAATCTGTTAACAGACTTAATTAAAAAGCTGAGTGACTATGAGATCATAATTCGGTCTACTCCCGAACCGACATCCCCTGTTTGTTTATATAACCTGGAATCAAATGGGGACAGTCAGTCGAAATCAAGTCATCACTTGATAATGCCCTTGTGAATGCGTAGCGCGCCACCAATGACTCATGAAATATGTTTCTCCGATCACAGGTTACATCCACACCATCAATCCTCAAGATTAATTTGACTTGGGAGATGAGTTATTCAATAATTCATTGTGTAATATTTGCCTGCAAATTAATCCTTATTCAATGTGACAGGGAGAATTAAATGATTGCTTACCAGGTAATTTGGACGTAATTATTCTTCTTTCAAGCTATGGTCTACTGTGCAAAATCTACAGGGTTTATCTTGTTTCTGCCAGGTGTTAAGACAAAGAACCAGTCTGTATGCATTTCCCAAAAGATGAAAATAGCTATGTTTAGACTGGAGCATATGAGAATGATGCATGTGCTCTAGATGTTGCTCATCTACCTGGAGGAGATTTATGATTGGTATGTTACACAGGAGTGTTAAATTATCAAGTTTTTGCCATGTGTCCTGAAAAAATGCAGTGTTCTCATGTTTTTTCTAAACTTATTTCTATATTTCTTTGACTTAAATCTGGAGTACACAGGAAGGAACATGTTTGCCATCTTCAAATTCAAATCTTAAGAGGTACAAAACAATTAAGCTTACTCAGCACCCTGCTCTCTCTCCTTCTGGTGACCCACATTTAGCCTTAATGTGTGCTGTGAACTCACCGTGTGAAATTTGACACAAACAGCAGATTTTATTTGCCTGTGAGAGCACTCATGCAAAACAAAATTAAGATGGGAAATTGCTCGGGTCAGCATTTACTTCGCACTTAAAGAGAGCAGATATTCATTACATGTTTAGCATTGTTGAACAAATCGAATAGCAACTTATTTATTAGACATATCCTTAGTGTAAACACGTTAATATGTAATCCTTGCAGCTGTTTGAAAATACCCTCCACATTCTCAAGATCACAATAAAGTGATATTTTACACCGAAGTAGCCGCCAATTCAAACTGAAGGTCAACTTGATTAAGAGTAGAGTTGGACAGGAATTAATTCATGTGAGGCTGTTAACTCCGGAGTGAACTCTAATTACACGAGTCTACAGAATGGAAACAGTAGCACTTCAGAGAAGTGACCTCAGAGGCAGTTTTTCATTCACTGCTTTTTCCAATACAGTTGAAAGACTGAGAGTTATTGCACCGTGTTGCTACAATTACTGTTGAACATCAAACCCTTGCTTTGACATTTTAAAAGTGCAACTTGAAATCTACAAAACACATCAGTGGAATGGGAGAAAGAGATGGATTCATTACGTAAAATTAACTGGAATAGAGAGAGGAATAACCGCTATCCACTCATCACAGTCCACAAGTTAACATAGGAGAAAAAAAAACAAATAAAGAAACTGATATCAGAAACACTTGGAGAGATGTAGCCCACTCAGCACAGAAACAAGTACAGTATCCTTTTTACTCACACCTGCTGTCTACCTGTCAAAAGCCTTCACTGTACTGCTACTCCCCTCCTTCACTGCCAGCCCCCCCCTCACTCGTTGAGCCTGTTCACAATTGCAGGCCCCCTATTGCGGTCTGTCAGATGCCAGACTCAGACATAGTGCACCACTGCGCTGGAGTCTCCGGAGCTAACTGTCACTTATTTTTCCTTGTGCTTCTCATGAGGAGAAGGAGTGAAAAAAAGCAGCAAAACACACTAGGGAAAGGCAAGACATGGCCGAAGCTGTCAGCCATTGCTAGGAATTATTAAGGCATACACATGTTGGGAGACATGTAACATTAGTATTGTCAGTGATGCAGCTACAGTATACTACGGGAGAATTTGAAGGCAAAGGCAAGGTCTGGGTGTCTGGGTGTGTGCAAGTGTGTGCATGTGTGTGAGTGTATGTGTGTTATCCTTTATCCATTCAGTAGGTCAGATATGCAAGAAAACTAACCCTCTCTTGAGAAAAATATCTAAATTATTAGTGTGATTATCATTAAATTTGCTACAGCAGCACTAATCAATATTATTTTATTACAAATGAACCAAATTTTGCATGTCTAATGTAAAAGGTATGACTTGAGATAATAAAACCACAGAGAATTATCAACAGGCGTTTTCCCCGGTACTGGTGTGGAGGCCCACATCTTCTCTGCACTGTTTCTCTCATCGAGCCCATTCTCAGTCACACAATGCTCATGTCCACTGTCCTCTACCTAACCAACACCAAATATTACACGCAGAAGTTAGGGACCAGCTGGAACATATTGGATTTGCATTTTTCAGGTGGCCGGAGCCATGACTCCAAATGATTAATGTGGCTCTCTGTATCTGCTGGATGTGTAAATAAGCAACTGTAAGCCACAAAGAAAAAGAAAAAAAAAATAAGGTGAATATGTAGGGCAATGTTGTGTTTACAGGTTGTTGTGCTGCCCCCATGTTGACACAAAATCAATTAATGCAGGTTTAAGCTTCTGTCAATAATTGACTACATAACCAGGCTCCTAAGGTTCTGCAGTGATATAATGAGCCCTCTTGGAAACACAAAGTATATGGAGTTGTTTAGTGTCCTTCATTTAACCCTACTTTGGACTAACAAACATATTTTTGCTTGGCACATCAGTATGTAGGCCCCTTAACATTCAACATAAGTGGTTTAACTCAAGTTGATTGGTTGCAAGGACATGTAGGACAAACATATTAAGCCTATAAATGCTGTGGTCTATGACAAAGAACGATTCTGAGAAATTCTATTTTTAACAAGAAAATTGCATCAAGTTTATGTTTTTACACATGTGAAGACTTTGTGCTAATGCATTGTGTAACACTGGAATTGAGTGGTAATTTGTTGTGATATACAATGTCATAGAAAAAATACTTTAATATTGTGATATGAGATGTCAGAGCATTCACCCCCTGTTTACAGTGTACACGATATCCCACCATACCTTCCTAGCACCAGCTTCCCTCCTTGATCCCTCTTGTGCTTTACCCCCCTCATACCCACCACTTGAGTCGATGCTTTTGTTGTACATGATATTGGGAAAGTACAGCCCAGCTGAGTTAATCTGTTTTCTGCATCAGTGACTTGCAACAAGTCCACTCTCTTTTTCATTAAGTGACTGAGGGATCCTGGAGGCTGAGCAGTGCAGAGAGCAGAGCTGCTGTCAAAACGCCCTGCCCAGCCATCACACACATTAGCAGGCACCCATTTTGAGAAATAACAGGGCTTTCTTACAGTTACGCATATGACATACACACAATCACAATCATTTTCTTGTGCACACATTCTTGTGTGTTGGCAAGTTAGCACGGTGTGGGTTTTTTTTTCAGTTTGAAATATTTTCAAAACTATTTGCTGTAAGAAAAAAAGACATATCAGATGGATTATCCTGAGGCAAAAGTATTTGGCAATCTGTTTGTGTTTCTTTTTTTTTTTCTTTTTTTTAAAACTTTTTCTCGGTTAGAAAACTATTGTTTACAGCTTCTTTGCCTCCATAACTAGAGGAAAGAACAGGAGGGATCAGCCTCCCAGGCCACAAGGTGCCACCATCTCCTCTCTCCATCTGTCTGCCCACTCTTCCGGGGGCTAATTATCCTAATCCCTTGAATCCAGAATGTAGGCTGGTGGCACGCGCCTCAGTCCCAGGACGCTAGCGTTTTGCCTCCCAGTTAAAATGTGGAAATTAATTACCGCCTGCCCTGCTGCCAGTGGGAGGAGGAAGAGGAGAGGCAACCGCAGGAAGGCCTGTCCCTGGCAGGTGTGGGAGGGTGCTTGGGACTTCTATTGAGAGCCTTATGTAGGGGCCATTACTGTAGCTCAGTTTGTTAAAACGCTGTATTGTACCATGGGAGTCCTGTTAGGCATTTGAAGTCTCTGTAGACCAGCATATTGGTGGCTCCACCAAGGCACATCTAGAAAATGTTTATCCCGATGTTTACTGCTAAGATTGAACAAATGAATAAATAGATATGTGTTTATCTCCTTGGTGTTTTTTATAAACTGTAGTTTCCGCAAAGAGGAAGTTTGTTGTACATTAATGTTCTCCAGGGGGCGTGATTTTTTTTCCCCCACCTGCATAACAATTTTAGTACTTGTTATTTGATCATGTGGAGATAAGCACTAACAGTACTTTGCAATATCACTTACACTCCCTCCTGTCAATACTGTGGGACAACCACATCAGTGAGGGTGCTGGTGCTGCCAATGGTGCCATGCCTTTGTTCAGAAAGCCCATTATTCCATAACCCCAATAGTTGGAAAAATATTGCATTGGACTGAAAGTGCATTGCTCTGAAGGCCCATTGCTCAGAAAATACACATTCTCGCTGCAATCGTTGACTGCTGGCCCTGTCCATAGAGAGTTATTTTTCCACCCGTATTCTGCAAAGACCTGCCCCTATTTTGCCTCTGATTGGCTCTGACCCTGCTTTTTTCTTTTACTTACTAACCATTTCACCATTCTTCATGCCGAAACCAAACCTACTAGCCAATGCGAAGCAGAGTAGGGCAGGTATTTGCAGAAGAAGCTGAGAGAAAAAAGAAACATTTTGTGAGGAAGAGGCCATTAGAGACATTCATATTTGTTTTGAGGATAACGCACAGTGGGACAAACGGGCTTTTGGCTATTTGGAACATTTTTTGGACTATTGGGGGTTTTAGGATAAGGCACCATCGGGACAATTGCTCAAAAATGAAAAGTAATTAATTAAATTCCACTTTCCGAATCAAATGGAAACACAGACACAGTGATTTCTCCCAAATGCTGAACATTGTACAGAAAGTAGATGTTTTCTGTTAGTTTAACATTTGCTGCATCATCAATAAGGCCATGTCATTCCTTAAGGAGTTTGATTGGGTGTGACTGTGTCATGAAGCATGCGATAGTGGGACACGATATACTTTTCTTTGAAGAATGATAAATGGGGAACTAACGCCCATGCAAAACAAACTGAGCTGAAGAGAAAAGTCGCATTTAACATCGGGATGACAGGCAGACAAGAACAACTTCATTTTACAGTTCAGGAAAAATGTCATCAATTGTGAACCACAGAGGCCCATTTCCAAAATATTTTTATTACGGGAGAAACATAATAACTGATGAACGGCATGTGTTTTCACCATTTTCTTAACACAGCTGAGTGAATGAAAAAATAACCTGCAAGATATGTGAAAGCTCCCACTCTATTCCAAAACACCCACGTGGCCAAATGACACAGACATACTCAGTCACGCTTCTACTTTGCCAAGGGAAACGGGGTGAAAAATACCACTATTAAAATGATATTCATAGTTGAGAAATTACAGTTTTTGGCATCCACAAAATCACACTTTCTATTTTTCTCAGGGGGGCTTGCTCTCATTAACACGAGTACTGGTCTTGAAAATGAACTGCCTGAAATGATGCCAGTATCTAGACAAGGTTTCTTATGGATTTACAACATGTTGGCATTTGATGCACTATTGTGCTCTAATTCTGCTGCCCATGGCAGAACCCTGCACCTTTAGACAGATCAGATGAAAAAGTAATGGGGGAGAGCATTTTCTTACATGGGCACGTTCAGCTCTTCATGACATACACCACCCTCTAGGGTCTGGCCAAATACAAGCCAACATGCTGTCGCTCACATTCATAAATGGGGCGATGCTGTTTGTCATTCTTTGTATTTAGATCCAAGTGTTAATCCTGGAGATACCTGTTCTGGTGTATTAGGCAAAACCCTGTAGTGATTGTTGGTGACCCCACTGGGAACAAAGCTTGGACTTTGGTGTTAATAAAGTGCCTTGCAGTGTGTAGTCTGCTAGAAAATCCTTGGGAAAAAAAATTTAGTTGTGTGTATTCGAGCCCAACCAATGACACAGCCAGGTAGATACGTCGGCCCACATTATCTCATTACAGATATATTGTATTGGCGCATATGTTACAAGTAACAGGAAATTACTGTCTAGAAATGCCAAATATATGTTTGAGGTAATTAAGCAAGAAAGTGACACCACTACAGTTTTTCTGTCAGGAAGCTTATCGGGAAACTTATAGGATTCTTATCAGACATTTATATCGTGTGTTCGGGTAAAAATATCAGCTTGTTCCATATTGGATTATTTAAATTTAAAAATCAGCATCAGCTTCAAAAATCCTGTATAAGTCAGGCAGTGCTCTGTACAGTTATGAGACTCAAGAAATGCAAATTAAACTTTGTTTTGCCTGAATTTAGAGGATACAACCAGGATAATTTGCAGTTGTCAGTATCCCATGCTCCATTGCTTCAGCCACAAAGTCAGAACAAAATACTTGACCACACTGTTTTTGGTTCAGTACTGGAGAAAAAAAGACACTGCTAAACATTAACAGCAGCATTAACATAGCAGGAAAAAATGACTTTTTTATTGTTGTAATGACCATTAACATACCATTAACATTACAATATTGGTCAAAAGTTCATTACGTGTTGCAGATAAAATTAAAACATTTAACTTCCTAACCATCTTGAAAATTACTATTATTACTAATTAACCAGGGACCTGAATGTACCATTCAGGTCTGGCTTAGTTTTGATCTCTGTGTGGACAGAATATTTCATTTGTGATGCAGGATCTGCTTGGCCATCAGAGGAACACATCATTGCATTTATAAATCCACTGTTTGCGTCCTTTGCATAATAAAGATTGTCTCGTATGTTTTTAGAACCTTTTAATCCTGAAAGAGTGGAGAGCAGAGTGAAATGCGAAAATTACATTAGCAATTCAGGACATTAACTGCTTCCAAAGTCCTAAGTACAAAAAAATATTTAAAAAATAGCATTTATCTGGGATAACACAGCATGTAGCAGTGCAGCCCATGATTGAATCAACCTACTATAGATGCACAGATGGTTCCATTATTGTCGAGGACCCTCTACCAGCCTCTCTCTTTTCGCTGGCCTTGTGTGTGAGATTGTCAGGAAGTACATTTTATTTGACGCAATATGTGCCTGACCTGTGTGCCAGGTACGTAATGGGGGTCATCAGTGAGCAGGTTGCTACGGAGATAATCAAATACCCAGAGGTGCCGAGAGAGTTTGCGGTGTCAGTGGTATCATGCTCCTTCCTGCCCAGACAATGTTCTGTTCCTCAGGCCAAGACAGAGCGGGGCTCAAGCCACACTGTGCCTACACCGCTCATTTACTGATTTAAGGTTCTCACTGAAATAAATGTGTTTATATCACATTGTCTTTGTCTTAAGCGGTAAAGGAAAAGGCAGTTGGACAACAAAAATTAAATGAACTAAAATGCAACAACAAGCAGGTCATTCTAAGGGCTAATTAAAGCCAATGTGCAAGGAGGTGTCAAATATTGTTCACCTCCAACAAATTAACATAGGTAGCTAGCTACTGCAAGATGCATGTATTGCTGTTTACAACAGTGTCAATTTGATGTTATCATTCAAGGACCCCTATGTAAAAAAAGAAAAAAAACATAATCCCACATTGGACATCTGAGTTTTTTTGGGGGGGGGGGTTAAGCTTGAAAAATATTGGATACAGCAGCAAGTCTACATCTATGGAAAAATATCTATAAGAGTCATGATGTAAAATGCATTTCTAAAATAGTGTATTTGAAAAGTCTACTTATTTTCTCACAGGCTCTTTAAAACAAATGTTATATTTTACTTCTAGTATTCCATATATTTTTATCCAGCCATGAACAAAGTTCTTTTGAACCTTTATTTCTAATGAGCACACGCAGAAGCAGCCAGAGGAGAACCAGTCAAAATCAGCTCGGCGTCTCCAAATCTTCGTTAGAGGCAGGGATAAGCAAGCGTGTGACAGGCAATGGCCGAGAGTGTGCAGGTATTCATTCCAACCAAACACTGCACAGGGCGATTTCACTGATTAGCATGCCTTCGAGCTGACAGAGGGAACTAATTAGTGTAATCACCTGCTGTACCGCGGCACATGGTTTCCCATCGCCGCTTTAAAGCGAAGCAACTTTGTTTCTCCCTGAAATAGTGCTAGCTAAGTTGATTACAGCGTAATGACCTTGATAGTGTGATGAGTGGGCCGGTGTGCATTCATGGCTTTTAGCATACTGCTAGAATCTTAACACTGCACTTGACTTCCAGAGATGTGATCCCACCTTCACATATCCTCATTAGGAACCCTTTGCTGATCATTAGCGCCTTAAGTGCCTTTAATTGATAGTCATCTCTCACAGATGACTTTCCCATTATTTGCTGACTAGTCCCTGCACTTGTTAGCCTTACAATTCCCCGCTCTCCCACCTTTCACCCCCGACGAGATTGCACAGTGATGCATTGAAACGTCGCTTACCACTCCTTGGAAATCAAAGCATCTCCCAGTCTATACTGTCTGAAAGTGCTGCAGCACCTATAGCAGGTCATTTGTTTTGCTATTTAAAAATCAGTTTCCCCGTAATGCAGCGTATGATGCCTCTGATGGTGCGTATCATTTTGAAGGTGAGTCAAATTAAACGATATTTTGGGGTTCGGTCCCATCAGCAGAGCGCTGAAAAGTGCGTGACAGATGACACTGGGTGACTGCTACTGTCACAGCCTTCATTACTTTTTCTCTCTTTCTCCTTATTAACCTCTCCCTGACCACAGCCATCTATCTTTCTCTTTCTCTGCCGTCGTTTACATCATCTGTTGCTGTGGTTTCCATCCATCTTCCCATAAATCTCTGCCTAGTAATCCACATCAGTGACATAAATCCTTTGTGCTCCGTCACAAATTACTGACAGTCTTAAAATGCAATTCCACCTCACTCGGTTATATATCTTACAGGATGAGGATATATATAACCTATAACCTTAGGAGACTAAACAGGGTTTAAACAGAGCACACTCATTCGATATGTATTCTGAACTCTCCATTAGCAACCCTCAGTATGAATGATTCGCTTTGATTGATGCGATAGGCATCTTCAACAGCCTCGCATGTTCTTTAATACACATACATTTGCTGAGCTCTGACTGGTGACATTTCAAACAAAGCACTCGTCCCTGCCAGAGAGTCCTAGAATAGATGGAGCTATGAACACATTCCTCTTTAAAACTGAAATTTTGCTCCAGTTACCTCTTTCATTACTGACGATTACTGCTAAAGACTTACACTGATTTTCTTAATATTAAATACTAATACAGTATTCATTGTATTTTTAGTGAGAGACAAAGTAATAGGCTATATTTGCTCTTAATGCATAAAGGGGACTTTCCCATTGCCTACATTTAAGCATGGGGAACTAAACTGCTACTATGAGTCAGCAATTAATTTGAGAGATGTTTCCGAATATCAGTGCTTGGTTGGCCAATTGTCTTTTCTTGACACGGTGTGTGTGAACGTATTTATTACGACCCTATCCCTACTAAATCCTAAAGAAATATTCAAAATCTCATCAAGACTGCGGAAGTGTTTTATCTCTTCACAAATGAATGAACAGACATCTAGCGCCAGCTTTTCTTTTTCTACAGCAGCAAGACTTTGGCAGCCAGTGTCTGACCTCCAGGCACGCTAACAGGCTAACGATACGCTAATGTGTCCCATTACGCCCGATTTGCCAGGAGGGGATTCTTTTTGTTGAGCATCATGCTGCTGGTGGATTTCAGATGGGCACTGTATAATGATGCGCGCCTTTCTTCCTGGCTCATAAAAGATACAAGGAGTAGTCCTGCTGAGAGTCATTAGGAGGGCCATTTACACTGTGCTTTTCTTATTCACACACTTTTTTGCGCTCTTTGAAGAGAGCCACAAGGCTACGCAGACATCCTGAAAATGAAACGTGAGCCGCCACTCGGGCTGAAAGCACTTCTTGTGAAAGACTACGTAACAGCTGTTCAGCTCTCACCATTATTACCAAATCCAGCGTTTGAGGTCAATGCTTTCAAAGTAACAAAATAAATAAAAATATATAATTAAAGTCCTTAAAAAAAAAAAAAAAAGCGAATCGTGCACCCGCGCTGAGGGGGAGAAAAATTGCGTTTTGGCTTGCATTTGCAGAGCATGAAAGACAAATTAGCATGGTGTGATGCAACCGAGTGGGGGAAATCACATACCATTTTCTGCCTCCTCTCTATGGCCTTACTATTACCATTCCATCGACAAATTGAATCCAAGGCTAATTTGAATTGCACCACTGTATAACCTCTTATTTATTCATTGCTTTTCTCTCTCCTACATACTATTAAATCTAATAATTTTTTTTTTCAGTACAGCAGCAGCCGCAAACTGAACACCGGAGTGATTCCATGCTTCCCAGTGCATACTTCCCACTGAAAAGAAAAAGTGAGATGAAAATCTGCCACATGGTTATTAACTCCATCGTTTTCATCTTGGATCCTATTTTGCAATCTTTTTCCATCACAGTGATCGGTTTTGACCAAAACCCTGATAACTATTTTGCTATAGTGGTAGTCTACCTGTGTGGGCCTGTGCCCTGTACAGGGATAAAGTCCTCTATCACAGCACAAATATTGTGTGCTATTCTGGAGAATGAACTGCCAAATTGGGAATAAATAAAATCAGCATAACGATAAATATATACAATCAGACAAATATCCAATATCATCATGAAACAGTCCTGCTCAATTATTCATTCAGCAATCACAGTATAAACAGTACAGCAAAACTGTGCATTTAAAAATTATGTTAAGTTGCTCTTTAATTAGTGTGACTGTTGTTTAGGTCGTCACCTACAAATTATGCTTCCAAGATGAGCCTTTTTTTTTCTTTGCATTGTCAAGTGATGCATTAAAATATTATGTATCATGAAAGCCTTAGGTAGATGGTGAAATAGCTTTGAGGTGAAAAGGTGACAGACGTGCAGTTTACTTATGCTTTAACAAACCAAGCTGCCAAAACATGCTCGTAATTAAAATTAAATACCTTATTTGAGGTCTTTTTGATTCTGTTGAACCAGATTGTTGGTAAGCAGCCCCGTGCAGTCCCTCACTGACGGGTAATTACTCCATTACAGTGATACATCTAAAATCTGTCCACTGTTTACTCTGTGCTTGCCCTCTCACATTAGGCTGTCTGCTATGCTTGACAAGAAAATTATGAAAGAGGCCGGGCCAGGCGGCGCTGGAGATGTGTGTGTTTGCACGCGTGAGAGAGTGTGTGTGGTGATGGTATTAAATAGGCCTGTGATATTTGCCACTACAGAACCAATCAAGTTCTTATAATGGATGACTTGTCTAATATTCATCCTTGCCTGATGTGAGAATATAGCCTGGAAAACATAAATGCCTTATCTGAGTCAAGGGTGTGTGTTTGTGTGTGTGCATGTGTGTGTTTGTGGAGAAAAAAAGAGAGGGAGAAAGATGAATGGAGAAGAGAGAGAGAGAGAGAGAGAGAGAGAGAGAGA
>JBCAUF010000343.1:21892450-21904383 GCA_038406115.1 Haemulon aurolineatum
AGAGAGAGAGAGAGAGAGAGAGAGAGAGAGAGATGGTTAATGGGCATGCTGATACAGTGTGTGAAGTGTGCCATTTTTGGACAAGTTTCACTTCACATCAACACACTCTATGATCAATGCTGATCATGAACTTGGTAAGAAATTTACAGAGACCCTTTTTCAATTAAACACTGTCAAAGAGCATGACAACCATGAGGTGATATGAGCAAGAATGTAATGCATACCCCCTTTGTTAATTAAGGAGAAACTAGAGTGAAGCGCGGTATCACTTTCTTACTATATTTGAGCAAACTTTGCACAGATTACATTTGGAGATACACTGACACCTCCTTGGCAGAAATTTAATTGAAGGTCATTTCTCAAATTTGTGTGTTCGGTGGGGGCACGCTGGCTGAAACAGGGAGCGTAATTACACTTTAATAATAAATATGTTCAAGCGATGATGTTTACACTCGACTGGATATGTGCAGAATGACAAAGCACCAGGAGGGCTTAAAGTGAAACTGGCTGCAAGGGTGCCGAAAAGTAGGATTCAGCTTTAGAAAGATGACCACTAGCCACAGCGCTGACTTCCCTACTCCTGGACCAAATTCAGTGCAGGAAACAAATTACTTCCATATATTCCTGACCTGTAGTGAGCACACATATTCAGTGTGTGGTATCTCAAGCCTCTGGACAAGTTAATCACAATGCCTACGTGGCAACAGCAACACGTATCGATTTCCACATTCCTTGTAGCTCCGGAGAGTTTATGAAATTAAAATATTGTCTGGGAAACGCAAGGTAGGGCAATACTGTATGTGCATCAACACTGACCTTTTGCACTGGCACGGGCAAGGCCATAAGGCACACAATCACCACCAGGCAATGCTTTTCTGTTCAACATCCATGTGGCTCAGTGCCTCCAGATGAGGTCAACCAAGTGGGTTTGCAACCAGCAGGTCAACGAGGCAGCCTGAAGGATTTTGTATCTCACTTGCAAAAAGCACAGTAAAGGTGCCCCTGAGCAAGGCACTTAACCAAGACGCGCCTCCTAGAGCAACTTTGTGATACGAATTAACAGTGTTACTGTTTTAATAGCATGACAAACGTTTCAAAACATATTAAGTCTTTGGAGCAGCCGATTAAAGATAGCCTGTGGACCACTTGTGGTGCTACGTAGCGATGTTTAATTTTATGTGCAACGTGTGTGGTAGTGACAAAATACACATTCGTGCCAACTTCAGGGGGCAGTGACTTAATGTTAAATGCATTAAATCCATAAAACATGATGGAGATGACAAGTGTGAAACAATAAAAAAACACCAAGTGATATAGCAAAGTATCACCAGTTGCTGTAGGCCTGCATGTCAAACCAAACCATGTGATGGAACAAATAAATAAATAAATCCTTCTTCTGGAAGGAAATGCATCCAGCACATTTGTTATTTTTTAAGGACAATGCAATTCCTCAATCTTCTTCCCTGCCTCTGTAATTCCGTTTTTCCGGGGTTCAACATTACACTGGCTCAATCACTATTTGACCTTTTATTTTCAGCCACATCTCCACTCCGGTTAGGTGAATCTGAGCACACGACGCCGACAGAATCTGTGTCACAATGCAGATTTTTCTCTGAGAGGGAATACAGAATCACATGTCTTTCCAGGCACAAGCACGCTCACAGGCACCCAGCTACAACTTGTCAACAAAATGACATGCCTTACTTTGAACTGAGGTGAGTGTATCTGTCTCCAGCAGTGACACATTACCCAGGAAGGTGTGCAGCTTTGCAAGGTATTACATATTATTCAGCCCACAAAGAAAGAAGACTGTGAGGGTGGACATTTAACTTAGGAGTCATGTTTCATCCTGCTCCATCAGCAGGTGAGAAACCTTCCATTATATTTTGCCACACTGAGTATTTGCAGTAGTGTCTGAAGAGTCAGAGCTTTCATAATTTTATAGGATATTTTTGCAATTATGAATCAGTTTTGGCAAAAAATATCAAGTCAGTCTTACCAGCTGAGCAACACCTCTAACCATGCTTGTCACTTCCAGTTTGTATTGATTCCTGATTCCTCTGGTATTGTCTTTTAAGCCTTAAAAGAAACCAAACTACATCGAAAGCCAAATTCACATTTATTTTCCTGCGGACCATTTGACAAAAATAACAAGACTTTTTGTGATTCCCCTTCCGTACCTTGACCAAATGCCTATTTATACGCATCAACGATCAGCAACATTTGTAGAGAAAGCGGACTTCATGTTCTGCATCTGCTCAGAGCTGTAATGAGGTCTGATGCAGCTGAGCATATGTTAATGACAATGATGGGCATTAATGTAACTAGCTTCTTGTAGCCTCTGTCATCCATGTTAGCATTTCGTTCCTTTTAAAAACCCATCTATATTGAAGGAATGATATGACAGGATCACCCGCAGTGAGCTGCATTGTTGAGATGAATGTGACATGCGGCACTGAGGCTACTGCAGTTGTCATGAAAACATAAAACTTACAACGTGTTGCCAAGGTAACCAATATCTCTTAGGGCTCAATCACACCAGCATTTACAAACCAAACTTCCAGGATCAGTTAATTTCAACGTATCAGAGGATTTGCTCATGGTCCCAACAGAAATTTATGCAGTGCTTTCACGTAGCAAGCAGTATTAGTGAACTCTGACATTTGAACTTGCCAGCTGTAAATTATCATGATAGTGTTGACCCTTGAGGGAATGGATGCAACTGGAAAGTCCCAAATGGAGCGCAGTCATTTCAGCTGTCGGGTTGGATACTGAAAACCTGTGCTAATGTGGTATTTCGGTGTCACTTAAATGCCTGAACTGTCAGTTTTCGAATAGTTACCCTCTGGTGCAGACGATAAAGGAAACAGGAGCATCGCCACCCATTCCATCGCTCGTTAACAGCACAGCAACACTTGTCTGTACGAGGTTGTGGCAGCAGATAGTCTACCATTTTGCTAATAACAAAGTTAAAATAACGGTCTAAAGTGTGGCTGCTTTGTATGTTTATCTGTGATGGAGACCACTGATGATACGACTGCAGTATTCTCTCAGGTTAGCAGTGTATTTTGTATGTATAGTAGACTATACCTAAAACTGTTAGCAATTAAAAAAAGACATCATTTAATGCCGTCAACCATCATTTTGCGCTTTTCAGCTCAGGCACCATTCAGGCACCAATACCGTTTGAAAAGTCTCATTTGGAAAAAATCCAAACAATACCCAACCCTAATCAGCTGTGGCATGAACCGTCATACTCTAAAACTAATCACTGAGTGAAATCAAAAAAGCAACTTTGTTAATTAACCTCCAGTTCTTAAAAACCGGAAACTAATTTTAAATACCTAAAGTTATTAAGTATTGTTGAACAACGCAGACCAGAAGGGATGCTGATCCTTGTTAATGTGATAAGGCTCTGTGAATACTGCTCTTCTGTCCCAGTTTGTGATAAAGTGCAAAAAAAAGAGCATTACTTGTCTTATCTGGATTTGCAGGAAGTTTCCAAAGTGTCTCCCTCATTCCCTTTGGTCAACACTTCACAATGTGGGGCGCTTAAGGTAAAAGTTTACCCTCAATTTGCTTGACTGTTCAAACAGAGTGTGCAGAGGCTTAAGAGTTATCAGCTGCTGTCAACAGACCCGAGCTCAACTTTCGCCTCTTAACCTCACAGAACAGCTTAGCATGTGTCGCCATTTGAACAGTAATTTAATTCCGACAATGCCCTGACAATAATCAGCGGCCATAACAGAAATACTGTGTTTGTGCAGCAAGGGTAAAAAAATTTTACTTGTCGACATATTTTCATCAGAATCACCAGCAACCCTGATATGAAGGTGTGCTCTGGTGCTTCTTCTGCCAATTAAATAGCACACACAGTGCTCAGATGTGTCCACAAGGACACACCTATGAAAAGGGCGACACAATCAAACAGAATACTGTCAAATTGATCCCCATGCATCATTGTCATGACCTAAGTCGTTTGACTATTACCAAGAAAAGAGAAAATATTTGAGTTCCTCAGCCAGTTTGTGCAAAAAACGCAACGCTGTCACTTGCTGTATCTCCATTATCTTTCCTGCACACTCAGACAGATACAAACACAGACACCCAAGGAGAGCTGGTATAAACCAACATGTCATTTTTACCCTGGTTACAGCACTCTTCGGGGACCCTTGACAAAGCCAATATTTTCTCTGAGGCTTCCCTTTTGACGCACCACGAACACTTTGACTCATTTCCTTACTGAACAAATGTGTAATGTTACGACAAGCCACTCATCTGCTACAGCCCTCTACTTCTTATGTAAATGCTTGAGCTGAATATGATGGTGGATTTACTTTTCAATACAAGTCTCCGCTGGCACTGTAAAGTCTATCAACCTTGTACAAGGCTGACACTGAGCACTATTTCATTCGAGAGCTGTGACACTGTAATCTCTATCAAGGAAACACAACAGGGAAAAGTCGTGTTTTTTACTAGCCGTCTGGTAAACATGTAACAGGTGAAATCACTACAACTGTAATGAGTGAATAAAGCAAATGCGCCAAAGTAGGTAGAGGAGTGCACAAAACCAAAGAAGTGGTAAAAAAGCCAGTGTGAAAGTAAGCTGTTGAAGACCATGCTTTCACTGCCGACATGAGGGAAGTAAGAATAACAGAGGGAAATGCACCGGCAAACACACCCGTAGTTTGACAACAGGAAAAAAAAGCTTATTTGGACATGAATAAGCCCGTGGCTGCAGTCACCACGTCTTTGGTAGAAAATAAGATAAAAGCTGGCACACAGTTAAATGCAATTGCACACATCACAAACAGCGGTCAAGATATTCTATAAAGCATGGAGCTCATCTTTTACATTTGAGGTTTTACTCCGCAGGTGCCGCGCGGGCCCCGAGCGCGGGCGATGGCTTCTAGGAGCCGAATCAGCAGAGAGATGTCATTTCATGTGTCTTGGTTGAGTGAAAAGCAGCTGCTGAGATGAGCGACTGCAGGTCATCTCAACTATCTGGTGAGGGGGAAAAAGACATGGTCGATGTGCTGGGTCTTTCACCAGAGGCGAAAAATCATAAATAGGTACTCCCTAAGGTTTTGGACCTTGCCCCCCCCTGCCGAACTCCCCTTACACACACAACTGCATGGTCAGAAACAGCTCCAACTCTATTGTCAAGTTTGCGATGATAGGCTGGATCACCATTGATCAGAGGGCCTACTTGGAAGAAGTGGCAGACCTGACACAATGGTGCAAATATGTGACAAATAAAGCTTTGGATCATTGAGTCCATTTGCAAGTGTTGAATCCTAACCTACAGATGTCCAGCATGGGGTCCAAACGCTTGCTTGAAACTAATGTCAGCAAGTGTATTATGGATTGATGAAGTCTCAACCTTAAGAAATTCGAGTGTCACCAGCGGCTGATGCCAGGACATAAAAATAATTAATACAGTTTATGATTTGATGAGTTCCACATCTCGGGCAGTTCACCCACATAAGCTATATGAATCAATAACCTGGGCCAGAACCCTACGAGTTCTCCGATCGGACTGCTTTAACTTTCAATCATGTCGACCAACCCAATGATTATAAATGCCACGATGGCAATTCTTTTCCAATTGCCTTACTAAAAAAGACATTACACCGGACCCATTTGCAGCTGCTGGTACTGGCAGACAGAGAGAGGGAGAAAGAAGACGAAGCATCCGCTGACATAAATTTCCGCAAGCCGCCAATTCACTTCAACCTTGCATCCATACAAGTCAATACACATTAATATGACATGGCATTCCTTTGATCTACGATGGATGTTTTTATTTTCCATTCATTGTACATTTTTGGTCCCAGAGAGATGCCATGTTTTTTAAAAATAGTTGTACGAGCTGCACTATGAATACTATGCAGTGAACGCCTCAAAGAGCATTACCATGATGTCACCGGTTAGTAATTCGAAGCTCCCAGATGGATGAAATTCCTATGACAGGTCCCTTTCAAGTGTGTACGTTCTGAAAAGCAACAGAAAAAAGTCGAGCACTGCGTGGCACACTCGATGACACGAAGATGAGGGTGGCAGCACACCGGACGCTAAAGCAGAAGGGGGGGGACAGTTATGAATGCACGGTGCAATCAAGGGGGTCCCTGACAAGACTGAGCGGGGTCTGATGAGCCAGCGTGTCACTCCGGAGCTCCAGGGCTCCACAGCTAATCAACCACCAAGGAGGGGCTTGAGGGGTGCGATCACTCAAGCCCTCCATCACCACGCTGGGAGGAAGGCAATCACCAGCCCATTTCCATGTGCTGCTATTCCCACCCCCAGCCCCCATCCTCGACTCTCAAATCAAGGTGCACAGATGACCAGGAAAGCACTGGGTGGAGGCAAAGGTGGCTGGTGGGTGCAATCAAATGAAGTGTGAAAAGGGAGACACAAAAGAAAAGAAAAAGAAAGAAAGAAACTTCTGCTCCTGCAAGCGGTTTATTCAAGCCATTTAATATCTTTAAAAAATCATAAATGGATTGGAAACATGAGGGGAACAGATTGAATGAGGCTCAATTGCTTTCCAACCAGCAGCTCATAAGATCCCTGTGATTGGGCTTGCAAATTGAAATGTAAGTCTTGTAATACAGTGCGTTTAGGAGACAGAAGGGGAACGGGTCAAGAAAGGTGAGGCAAGGGAGCTCTCATTTTACCCTGGCGAGGGATTAACACAATGAGCATATGTTAGCAGAGTCACATCTTCTGTCTGGTGAGAAAAGAGGAAGAGCAAGCGAATGAAACCCAAACAAAAGCTTATCTTTTACCCTCTTAGAAGAACACGACTTCAAATAAATGGTTATTTCTTTTTTTCAGGGATAGGACGACGGGTAATGAAAGAAGACAAGAAACAGGGAAGATGGGGCTTCTTTTCTATCACCACGATACATGTAATGTGAAGCAAAAATGAATTAATAAATAGACAAAAGTCTGACAGCCTGGCAGCTTGATAGTGACTTCACAGATGCACCACGGCACGTAATTGGAGGTAATACCTCCTCCTGTCCTCTGTTTTAAGTTTGACAGTGGCTGGAGAGGCTCCCTACACTAATAAGCTCCACTCAGAAAGCAACATACACACACACACGCACGCATGCACCAGGCTCATCCTGTCATCTCATACTGTCATGCAATGCATAGGCAGAATATTGACAAAGAACATCTCTGATCTGTCTGGGCTGGAGCCAGCCATCATTACGGACTGGAAATCCATTTCACAAACCCCGCTGATTGTCCATTGGTCTCCTCAAGGCCCTGACAGAGGAAAAAAAAAGAGATAATATTCCTCCCTTTTTAAAGTCATCCCCCCGCTTGTGTGGTTAAATCTGTGATTTTCCGCCATGCTGGGTACAAGCGACATATGCACATCTAACAAAGGAGAATGTTGAATTCTTACAATATAATAGGCTGTATTGAGACATCAGGCTGACTCAATGATTTCAAATTAGGGCTGCGAGTAGACAATTTGCACGATCATTGATTAACATGATTATTATTAAAATGATAATTCTCATAATCATATCATTTTCTCAATTAATAATTTGGTCTATAAAATGGCAGTGTCCACTACAATTTCCTAAACGTATCTCCAAATAACTTGCTTTGTCCAATCAATAGTCAAATACACCCCAAAATATTAATTTACTATCACATAAGACAAAGAAAAGCAAATCCTCACAACTGAGGAAGTTGGAATGAGGGTACGTTTGGAATTTTTGCTTGAAAATTATAGTTATATAATTAGAATAATTGTAATTTACAAATTGTTTCAGCTCAAGATTTTTCTTTATAAGTTGGTTATTTCATGTATGAAATGCTAATTGTCAAACGCCAGGTGTAAGGTGTTTCAATTCTCATAATGTAGTAATCAACTCTACAGTATTTCTAACCGAATTAACGTCTGAAAAGCGCATATTCTGTCGACTTATCATTTCAGTCCTATATTGCTTCATTAAGAAATTGCTCTTTTTTTTAATTCTGTGTATGCTTGTCCATACAATAGGGATGATCCTACAGTACCCACATTTGAAGTAATTACCCCTCTGGCAGACAGGCGATCCATATGCGAACAGTGCAGAGGGAGGCTGAGCAGGACATTAACTGAGCATTAATTCTGTGATGCCAGCGTGACGCCAATTATTTTAAATGTGGTCAGTGTTCGGATGGTTATAAATTTCGCCAAGCACCAATAGAGCTAACAAAAGCTCCTTTGTGTAAATGAAAAATACACCAAAAAAAAGGGAAGTCTGGAGCACAAGTGTGAATAGGAATTCAGTTGTTCAAACCAAATCATGAGAAAAACTGTGGGGATTAAAATGGAGAGAAATTAAAATCTGCATCATTTACAGTACATCATAGGTTGAATGACTTCATGACAGGTACTGATGTCCTTATTTACCACCATTTGTGACATTTCCAATGGACCTTTCAAAGCATTTAGGATATTGACATTTCTAAACAGTGTTGCACAAATTATCTCAATAGATTTGTAAGTCTAGACATGAAATTACAATGAAGAGCTATTTTCTGTCCTTGTTTTGCCTCACAAAAGACTATCTATTACAAGAGATGAGGCTCAGGTTTCTCACTGTTTCTCACCGTTAACTGATACAGAAATTAAATATTCTGCTTGTCAAAAATACTGTAGATGGATATTGTAAATGTCTTTTTGTTGCCACCCGATGATATCTGTTAATGTTTTATGGGATTTCTGACTGAAATTGCAGGCAGGGAAGACATGCATTGTTTGCTTTACCAATGAAAATAATCAGCCTAATACACTGCAGATGTCTCATTAAATTTGCATATGATTATTGCAGCGTTACTTCAGTTGATCCTTTTCATCAAACCAGATAATACTTGCTGATTGCAGATTATTTTGGCGCAGGCAAATTTCATGGTATTATTTTCACTCTTGGTGAAAAGCAATTAGGAGCATAGCTCATAGTTTGCCTGGTGCTATTCAGCTTTCACGGAATTAATTCTCTGTTATTTCTCTGGATGACTAAAAGCACAACTCTCGGGTTGAAGGGTTAAAAGGGTGTGTGTGGGGGTGAAGCAACATTTTCTTTTTCTCTCTGGAGGTGTTGCATCTGACATTTTGACCTGTGAACTCTGATCAACTGTCATAACCACTAATAAGGAGGACGAGAAAAAAAGGACTGTGGCTGAATTGGTTTCATCATGCCTAGAAAACATTCCTACTGTAGTTATAATCAATATGCTGTAATTCATTGTTAAAGACATTAAATGATATGAATGGTATTATGAATTCCCAAAGTCTACTGGAGTTTTTAAATACTTTAAACTTACAGTGGTGCAATGACAATGTTAAACATACCAGTGACGCACAAGACTGATCACTGAGACAAGGAAAAAATACAGTGAAGAAAGTAAGGCCCAATTTTTCATCAACTCTGAGATAGAGAATTGATCTGACCACGAAAAAAAAAATAAAAACCCTGCTGTTTAGATGATAGACTAATCACATGCTACAACCTCCACCAGTCCTGCTCTAGTTCGCTGACTACGTGAGCTTTGGTTACTATGACAGCCGTCATTTGAGAAGGTGAAAACCTGCAGGACAGCTAGCTACCACCTCTGGCTTTACATTCGAGGCCGTAATTCATACAAGCATTACTAATGGCTTTCCTTAAGAAAAAAAAATGCAGTGCCAGCCTGAAACCGTCCATAATCTTCCCTCCTCCTCCTGCCCTGTCAATGATAATCTCTGTCTTGTTCCATATATCTGAAGCTGGTCACATGCAGACAAGCTGTCTTCAGATGAGTCACGGGGGAGCATTTTGCGGTTAACCACACTGCTCTCCGGGGGCAGCCTGGACAGTAGATCGGCAGCCGGTAAAACATTCGCTGAGACAGGAGAGACCATCCCAGATTGTCTCGCCTGCATGCAGCGCGAGTGCTGAGTGGAATCTTCTGGGTATTGGCTGTGTTAACTAAATTGACATTGGCTTTCAACCTCCCGGCTATCCATCAGTGGAGGGATGAGCACATGGGCTCGAGAGGTAACCCCCGAGTGTTATGCACTTCCTGCAGTCGCATTTGTTAGTGCCGGGATGAAAAAGGGAAGTGGGGGTAAAAAAGAGGATGTGTGAGGCAGAATGTGGAGGAAAAGATTTGTTTCCCTCCTGATATTTTTGGTGATAGCCATTCATTTGTAGTGGTTTTGGCCTGAAGAGGTTTGTCTTATCTGTTCCCTCTCTTTCTCTCTGGGGGGAAAATAGAGGGTGAGTCTTCTCTTGCCTCTCTCACAGTTGATTAGTAACTCCTGCTCTACCCCTACGCTCCAGGGATTCTATGCCAGCTCCCCTTATACATCCCCTTGTCATGCACATACTCACACTTCCTCTCTCCTTCTCTCTCTCCCTGCTAAACACACACACACACGCGCTCTTCTGCACACACATCTCCCTACAGTCATGGAACAGCAATTTGAGGGAATCACACAACCAAGACCTGACATTTATAACAATGAGAGCTTGATTAAAAGGGCAGAATGAAACGGTGTCACCCTCCATTCATTGTCCTTAGCCCAAGTTAAATAGGATTTAAACCTGTGCATTGCGGCTGATACCTCCACTGTCAATCCCTGGCTGCTCTAAAGCAGTGAGAAGAAAAGGTCTTGTTATTGTAATGCATGTGCGTAACAGTATGCAACCGAGGTGTCAGAGGTGACCAAGTTTACACAGAGCGTCTGGGGATAGATAAGGACGACGTTAGCGCGGGGAGGGGAAAAGCTAATACTGCTCCGGTGAATGCCATGGTGTTTGAAAGGCACAAGAATAAAGCTTAGTTTTATCTAGCTTGGGGCAACACACAAAAGGCGCCAGCAATGCAACGTGGCGGGTTTTAAAATTGGGATCAAAAGGTTCAAGCTAATTAACAAGCTAAATAAGAGTCCCTTAGCTTCATCTATGTAACCACCCTCGCTCTTTCTCCCTCACTCTGTCTCTTTTGCTGCGGTGCTGTGGCTACAGGGTGTGTGTGTGTGTGTGTGTGTGTGGTTAGCCAGTACATACAGTGTGTCTGGAAAAGTGAAGACAAATTACACCCCGTGCTGAAATGTAAAAAAAAATATATAATAATAATCACCAAATTACCTCCAACAAGATCATTCTAATTAACTATGTTATATTGCTGGCGTGACCCTGAGAGAGAAACGCCCCGCTCTCACGCTTTCTTCTCAAACTGTTTTGATGTTATTCGACTTCTCCAGCAGAGCCCCGAGGAAGGCTGAGATGGCTGAGTCAAATGGAAAGGACAAGGGCACATAATAAAGACAAATGGCTAGAGCATGAAATTTGATTCATTGCCCTGGTACAGAAACATTTGCAGGGAAATAGCCAACATTGACATGCCATGAATTTCAAAACACTGTCAAATCCAAAAAGCACACGTCCTGCCATAATGACATTGAGTCCCTCAGGGGCCTGCAGGGGGACTCAGGCAGATTGTGGACCCAATCAATCAGGCCATTGTTTCTGATGGACGTCTCTATGTTGAGTTGTGTAAAGATATTAAAAATGTTGCCTCTATATTATGATAAAAACAACATTTTTTTTACTTACCTCTAATGGTATTGTGTGATGCAGATCATTTGATTTCCCCTGCAGCCAAAAACAGTGCAATTCCTTCCCAAACAATCTCAAGTTGTGTGATACACTTGTGGCTTTTAAGAAGAAATGTGTTGTTGTTGTTGTTGTTGTTTACTTCTGGGCTTTTAATTTGGCTTTCTAGGTTATTCACTTTCTATCCATTTGCTATTCTATTCAGATTTTTTTCTGTATTGATTTATTTTTGTTGTTTTGTATATTGTAATTCTCTCATTGTTTTGGTCTCACTGCATTCTCATGTTTTCAATCTTGTGAGGCACTTTGTTGACTTCATTTTTT
>JBCAUF010000343.1:21918133-21928745 GCA_038406115.1 Haemulon aurolineatum
GCTTCCCAAAGTCTAAGGTGACCTCTTCAAATGTCTTGTGTTGTCTGAGCAATGCCCCAAAATCCAAAGGTATTTTTTGTTTACAGTCAAGAAAATGATTGAAATGATGAACTATTAATCAATTTTCTGTCCATAGTTTTAAATATGCTTAGCAAAAGTGAGGTATTACTGTAATACTGAACATCAAACCCTGATATCCCAACAAACGGATATATTTCTTATATTTCTAAACAGTGCTGAACAAAACCTGTGTAGTGAGAGGTGGACTTTTGGCTCAGCTGGGCATAATGCAAAGTATCAGGTAGGCAAGACTGCATAATGTGAATCTGCGTACAGTAAATAAACCATAATTATGGGTTTTTAGTTGAGAACTTGGGCAGGTCATCGGAGAGGCATCCTTTAAGTATGTTTACTATCTCCAGAGAGTTCGTGCAGGGCTTCAAAGCGAGGCGGAGTGAGAGGCCGGTATCATGACATGCCTTGCAAATACTCCAGCAGCCAATAGGCTTTGTTTCGGAGGTTATCTTCGCTCTCCACTCAGTTCACTCGAGTAGCCTATCTATCAGTGACGAAAAGGGAGCAGCGGTGACAGCCACAGTACGATTAGACGCTATGTCAGCTAAAATTGCGCAGGCAGTTGAACAGGGCCAGCCTTTGTTGTTGTTTACACAGCGTTTGCCCATCATTAGGCTTGGCAAGGCTGGCTGCCTACTCCTTTTATATTAATTAAAATGAATATACAGGAAGGACTGCACGTGTGGCTCCCAGCCAGAATTTTGAAGTAAGACTCAATTAACCTCAATGACCCTGTCTAACACAAACAATGAGAAATTAATTATATGCAACATCCAACCCAGAAAAGCTTAGTGGCTTCAAAACTACATTATAAATGTTTTAGACTGCATTTCCACCTTGTTTTCGTTTGCGTCTGCCAAACCAATGGCCCATTAAAAAATCTGCAACAACATAAAATGGATATCATGAAAGCACAGGTGTTTGCAGAGCTTGCAACCACTGGGAATCAGCATTTTCCTTATATGATTAGATTCTTGCAGGCCTTTCATTGGTTTAGCTTTAATGCCGGACAGACATCAGGTTGTCAGACATATGAACGATACATTTCCATGTTGTGTGTTTGCGTGTGGTGAGATATCAACATGAGATGTACCTTGAAGGTTCCAACATTTGATGTCAAGTTTATTATTCTTGTGTGCCGTGACGGCGCACAAGTTGTTTATATTGGTCAAACAGAACACATTCATTTCAGACAGGTCACACGGGATTTTCCAGCTTGAAGTCAGTCTGTGTGTGTGTGTGTGTGTGCGTGCGTGCGTGAACAAGTCCCACTCCGACGCACGCGTACACACATTCAGACAACCTGTGAAAGAAAGTGTCTGACTAATTTGAAACGTGTTTGCATTTGTGCACAATACAGTGATCCGCAAGACTTCCATGTTATCACATTGGCAGTTATGAGTAATTGCACCCTGCAGCAGTCCCTACCCCTGGACAACTTTTAATTATGTTACAAAGTGCACATGCTCTCCTGCATTAATGTCTCCGCTGGAGTCTTGAACGATTACATTCTCTCCGGCGTTGTACAAGGACCGGTTTCCTTAAATCACAAAAAAAACATGTTTATTAATCTTACAAGATAAACTCACACCATTGTGTTTGTTGATGTGAGTTAGGGATAATCCTTTGTGTTATGTACGATAAAGAGTATAAAAATAATGTGTAGCAAAGTCATGGGATGCTTAAAGAAACTGAAAAGCAGCAGGGGAGCTGGAGTGGTTTTTTTGTTTTTTTTTTTGTTTTTTTTACGAAAGAGAATAGCAGAGATGGAGCACTGACAACATGAATGAATGAACCCACGGCAACATATTCCTCAGGCACCGTGGATCATTTATGTCTTGTATGGCCTATGCCTGGAACATCTCTCCCCGTGGAGATGAATACATGTGTGTGCTGTCCATCATCGCAGGAGCAGATGAGTGTGAAGTGAAGCACATACCGACCAGCCGCATGTCACTGACAGTTTCATGTTGGGCAAGTCCCTCGAGTCACACTCAAGTCGAGGAACATGGGGTGTGATTGCCTCACAAGTTTTGACCAACACATCAAGGTCTAAAACATAACTCTCTCGCCCTCTCTCTCTCTCTCTCTCTCTCTCTCTCTCTCTCTATACATATATATATATATATATATATATATATATACACACATATATATATTTTAACACTGTAGATGAGCAAGGAGAAAGCAAGTTTTTATAAATATTCTTATTTTTATTTTTAAAAAGTTAGAATTTATCCTCATGCGAATCAGTTTCAACATGCGGCTCACGTCGCGGAACATGTAGACATCGAATACCGTTCAATTAAAAATGTTGCAAGAAGAGCTCAATTATTTCGCTAGTTTATCAGATATGTGCGCGGGCGGGTAATGCAAGGAGCGAGCTCAAAAAATGTGCAATGTGTTATACCAGCAGGCCTCCTGTTCGTACGCTTTCTTCCCTCCAGAATTTCTTAATATCCTGAGTGATATGAGACCAATTTTCCAGAGAGGATTAAAGAGACCTTTGGGATACATTTGTTGAGATAACATGATGATGAAACCATGAAGGTGTAGTGAGGTTTTCATAATAAGTTTAAGAAATATTGCATTTTTTGTGTGTGTTACATTTACCATCAAGACATAGTTTATGGAAGATTTATTAGATATTTAAATGTTACAAGCCATGCACTTGTTTAGGTTTAAAACACCTATTTAATGCTTGACTGATTATTACTGCATACATTTAGCTCACTGGAAAAATGACCAGCACACTTACTGAGGTAATCACTGACTGCTTCTAAAAAAAAACCTGTAACGAGAGGCAGGGGTCATTTAGAAACGTGCTCTTATAATCAATGTACACTGCGCCGTGCTGGCTTAATCAAAGATCTTGTACATGGATAATCGCTACAAGTGAACCTTGCCTGGCTGACATTTGCATATATTGAGTTACAGGAGTCAGTCTCACTCAGACTCTATCTGGTGGATCACTGCATGCGATGTTATCTGCGTGGAGCTGAAAACATCAAAAGCGCTTTCTTCAAATCATTTTTCACACATCAGTGTGGTTCTGGTTCGACGTTGAGTCTGTTTAATGGAATGCAATTCTAAATCCATTATGGGATTACAGTAATTTTGTTGAGAAGTGCATATGGAAAATGTCACTGCTTTGTATATTAGTTGGAAAGTGAACTCGTACGTGCATTTATGATGGGGTAATGTGCAAACATGTCACCAATTATCAATTAATGAACCTGTGCATTTCCATTAATGTTTTACGTCCTCCAAGTCTGTTTGGCTCTGTAATGAAGTATTTTATAGCCCTATTCCTTGCCACTGTTTCCCACCCTGGAGTTCGTGGCGCCCATAAGGGGTAGAGAGATAAATCTAAAGGGTAAAATGTCACACGGTTATGTTTTTTTTTTCAGACTCTGCTTTAATCTTTGTCTGAGTCTGTCCAGACAGAACTTAGTCTTGCCGAGACCAATAGAAGGAGACAAACACATTGGTGACCTGATGGTGGAAACCAGTTTGTTGTTTTTTCAGCCACAGTTAAACTCTCTGTTGAGGAAGAAAAGATCCCAGCATGTTTCTGGGTGACTGATATGTCTCTTGTCAGAAGAGATGCACATGATATTTAGTTCATTCAGCTCCATTCGCTTCTTATGAGAGTTAAAATACATCAGTAGATTTCTCTCTGATAAATGGACAAAATACTGCAAGTTCCCTTCATCCATTCGATTGTTGGGAGTTACATCAATAGATCTCAAATTTGCAAGAAGATTGAGGGTAAAGCAGAAAAACCTCATATTCACTGCTGCAGCATCACTAGAAAGCTTAGCATAAGATAGCTGATAGCAATACAGTCCTGTAGCCAGAGGGAAATTCTTGGATGGATCGGTATCAGGTTTTTTTCATTGTGTTCATTAATCATAAAACAACAATGGGACACGTTGGAAATATTTACATTTTATGTCAAAGATTTCTTTTATACATATTTCAGGATGAAATTCATGTGGGAATTGATGAAGTTCAGAAGAAGAATTCAATTTTTTAGAATACACAATACTTTTTGATATATGATTTTCTTAATGCATGCAATGCATTTGTTGTTCAGCCATTAAAACCACTGGATCACAGTTAGATTTAATTACAGTCTTGTGCAAAATACCATAATAATGCCCTTGCAAGGCTGTAAATCACATCTTGACAGCACCATATGACGTTTTGTCAGCGAAACAATATGACTGTATGAAAACAGCAGGTTACTTCAGTCATTATAACTACGCTGACAGCACAGAGTCATCACTCATGACAAAACCACATTTTGTTGGACTGCTGATGGTTGAAAGCTGCATTTGAGCCACATTTCGTTCATTCTAGAGAGGCTGCCTGAATCTGGTCCAAACCATCCTGCCACAATAGATCAATAGGCAACCAGACAAATTACAACAGGACTCCTTACAAAATGTTATGGGAAACCGTCTGGACAGCTTGTGCTGCTCACACTAAAACAAAAGATACTGTAGGTGACGGGGAGAGGTGGGGTGTAATGTGACAGAAAAAAAAAATACACATATATACCACATCTACCTGGGAGTGGGTGGTGGCTGCAGCACCATCAGAACCTCTCCTGTTGGTTTGTAACTATATGAATTAAGAAACACTGACATTAACTGAACTTTTGCTTAATAGAGATTATTTTCATGTAATGTCAAGAGAAGACCTTGCTTCCACAGATGCTTGATCGTGTTGCTGGAGAACTGGTCCTCGTATCTTAGCTTTTTCTTCTGCTCTGCTGTTGCGTAACTCTCTGAACAAAGTCATCATAGACCAGCACAAGTCTCATGAGAATTAATTAACCTATATTGTTCATGGTGACATCCCTTGAAGGCCCTGTGGGAAATAGTGCAACTGAGTGCTCCTCCTTTACTTGCATAGTCAATAAGAGGGAGTGACCTGACATGAATGTGAATTTGTTGTAGACGCATCTTCTAATGAAGATCAATTTCGCTCGTTTCTTCAGTCTCTGCATTCTTTGTAGAAATATATAATATCCTTTGAAATGACACAGTCACTGGTTTATTGATATTGGCAAGACTATATGCCACATCTCCAGTGCGCATTTGTCACTCTTTTGTTCCATATTGCATTCGTACATGTCTCTGCCGTCGGAGTGGTGGAGCTTCAGTTCCAAGTAAGCATCTTCCATTTTGTTAAAAAAACCACAGAGCACCAAGCTCTGGCTCCACCCGAGAGCAGCCCTAAAGATCGGAGCTTCAACTCAAAGACCAGACATTTAAGTGTTTCACCACTGGGAGGTTGCAAAGGTCTAATTAGCCGCGGTGTCTGCTCTGTCAGCGATGGCAGACCTGTACAAGGCCCTTCTTTCCACTGCCAAGTGAGCGCCAGCATACTGTAGCTCCATATTACAGTGTCAAGCACAACTGCGCCTGTTTCCTGTGTGCTGCCTGGTTCTACCCATGGGAACGCTTCGAAGGAAAGGATACAGCAATTATCCATGGACTGCAAAGTGAAAGGTGAAAGGATTTGTATTTACCAGCCAGTGAGTGGTTAATGACAATACAATATGCTGGAATTATGGGGATTAGAGGCCAGGGATTTGTGTACTGTACAGTCAATGGAATTTCAATCAACACCTTAGTGCTACCTCAGTAAATTGAAGGAGGGTGAATGGGTTATATTCTGTGGGAAAGGACAAATGAGTTGACTAGAAGTTTTGTTTTTTTACTTGCAGAGTGCTGTTTAAGTTTTGGTCTGAATACTATAATTGTGTGAAGGAACAGGACAACAGAGCTCAGATCAGAGTATGCTGAACATAAACGTGGCCCACAAGGGCTTTCTGGTCCAGTCAAGAGTTTAATTTATTGCCCTTAATTACAGGTAAAGTCTCAAAGGTCTCTCTAGCTACTAAATAATGAACCAAGAGGTCTCACATAAAAATTGATTAGACTGTTTTTTCTTCTTCTAATTATTAAAAAAACAATAACATGAACACACAGAAAACACACACAAAACTAATACAAATGCTTGACGAAGCTCCAGTTGCTGATGTATCCAATGTTTCATGTTCTGTTGCCAACTACGATGCGATACGATACGATACGATGCGATACGATACGATACGATACGATTCGATACGATACAAATTATTTTATTGATCCCCAAGGGGAAATTCATTCAGTCATTTCAGTCATTCAGTCTGTCAGCTCATCTACCATTTGTAGAAGTTTATACGTTTGTTTATATGCTGTGTTCTGTGTTTCACCTGGTTGTGAGACAAATTCTCCCTTGGGGACAATGAAGAAATCATCTGCAGTATACAGTAGTCAAACACAGGTGCAGGTGCTAATGATTATCAGTGGATTATATGAATGAGCAAAATGTATTCATTATTTGTAACAAGGTTTCTCCTTGCCTTCCTTTCACTGGCAATGGACAAAGTTGTATGGCCATTTTGCAGGGTGCAATGCTTATATTTAAGGGTGCAATCACACAAAAAGCAGCAGCACTTGTGTAAGCACTGTAGGGAGACACAGTGGTAAACATTTGTCTCTTCAAGCTTAATTTCAGGAGGGCTGGGAGTGCTGTACTCAAACGACATCAACCACTGTGTGGAGAGCAATAAAATGGCAGCAACAGAATTTGGGAAAGCACTCGTCAAGGAGGTTTTAAATTTATTAGGCATATTACACTTGATCTAAATCATCCACAGCCAAAAAGGGCCATCCATCTATTTTTTGGTGTTTATCCCTGCCAGACCTTCCCTCATTAACTTTCCTCTGTTTTCAAGGGGTGAGTGTTAGAGGGCAGTGGGTACAAGTAGATTAGAAGACTATGAATTGTTTCTTGCTGCTTAGTTTGAAAATTTGTGGTTAATGGCTGTGTAGATTGTATCTGATTGATGAAATCACCATTTAACTTCCAACCTTGTGACTAGAGCCTTCAGTGACAACATCTAATGCTAATTTTAAAAAAATGACACTGACACATTTGCAGCTATGGTATGAACAAGGTTAGTCAACTAAAACACTTGATTGAGGTTATTTTTAAAAAGATCACTGCGACTTCCACACATTACAAACTTCTTCCTGCATTGGTGCTGAATGTAGGCAGTGGACACAATTTGTGCACTGATTTATTCAACTAAAAATACTGAGGTGGCCCAAGCTTATATCAGTGAGCATCCCCATCCATTACGCAGTGTTTTTGATTTTACTTTAGCACTTGTCATGAGGTTACTATCGCAACATCCATCTAACTGCAACAAATTAGAGTCATTATTGTTTCTGTGGTCTCTGTAGGCTTATCATGGCTTAGCTAACAATGCTGCTTTTAATCACCAGTAAAGGGACCTCCAACTCTAAAAGCTATTTATTCAATTAATGCCACAGGTGATGCAGGATGAGGATGAGGGTGAGATGAGTTTGTACATGTACTGTTGGTATTGAAGGTTTGAAATATAATCTCTCCAGCGAATCATGAGCAATAGTTATCACTCCTCGTAAGAGCTGGTTGACCTTGTTGTTCTTTTTTATCAGGGTCCCCAGATACAGTACATGGCTACTTTCAGTGTATAGAAATGGTGATTTGCATTCCAGTATCAGGGCAGTTTGTGAAATAGTCACAAAATGTTACAGATTTGTGTATACGGACACAAATGTTATAATTTTTTCCTTGACTTTGAACGAATAAGGACAAATGCAGTCTAAAGAGTGATATGGTCTACAAAAGGGAAAAGGTTGGGGTGGATGGATGGGTTAAACACTAATGTTAGTAGGGTAGCCAGCAAAATAATTGATATGCAACAACTTTCTCAAGCAGATATCTACGAGAGACAAGTTTTGCAAAAGGCACAGTTGATCTTGGACAGTTCTGGCCACCCACTCTTGGATGAATTCTTTCTTTCCCACCATCTTCAGACTTGTATGATGTCACAGATAGATGTATTAGGCTTGAATATCACCAAGCTAGATTTGTTTCTGACCTCTTTGTGATAGTAATCCATCTTTCCATTGTTGTCCACTGTACAGAGATCTCCCGGCATCTTAACATTGCATTTCTTCACCACAAACACACAACTTGTACAGCGTCTGTCCTTCACCTCATCAAGTGAATGTCTTCTCTTTTGGATTCATTGTAGAGAAAACAAGATGTATTTTTGTCTCCTTTGTCATGGAAAAAAGCCAGGAGAAACCTAATTCCAGCTTCTTTTGTCCATGGTCCTCTACTTACAGTCACAACACTAAGTTTAAGTCTGTAGATCAGAGTCAATACGAAGACTAAAGGTTTGTTGACTGGTATGTTTCCGTATTTACCACCACAGTCTAATGCAGTGGCTATGTTACTGCAGTGTTTCAGACTACAGTGGGATATGATCAAAAGAAATGGGCTGAAAAAGAAGTTTTTTATTCGACTTACAACTTGAATGATTTTTACAAAGGTTGACTCAGAGTAGCACATCAATTGTGACAACGCCATGGTCTAACCGTGCATGTAATTGAAACAATCGATTGCAATTTCATAAACACAAATGTGCATAAAGCACAGAACCGGTAAAGTGAGCTTCTGTTGGTTGAGTGATCAGAACTGCACGCCTATCAATCTCTCCGTCTTCCCCCCCCCCAGGCTTGTTTATTGTTTTCCCATTGAATGCTGGATAGGGAGGTATTGTGCAGGTCTTCTATCATCTCAAGGAGAGGCAGTTTCTGAGCTCTGCCTAAGGATCGGTTATCTCACTTCAACAGAACAAAAGGTCTTGTATTACAGGCTCAAAATATGTCCTCGATCACTAAATTGAAGCCTTCATAGGGAAAAAAATGGTGTAAGTGTTTGAAATTTCTCTCAGTGGTGTGATGTCAAGAATCTCAATGCGGGTGCTGTGAAACCACCAGATCTGAGCAATGAGTCTGCTGAAAGAACACAGGGAACACTACCTGAAGCCTTTCACTATTTCACAAACATCATAATGGACCAAGGTAGATCAGTTTCTCTCCTCCGCAGCAACAGAATGTCTGGCTTGTGTTAATCAACAGTTCATTAAACCCCTTCCCCAAGCAGTGATTGTCCAATCATAGCTTTGCAACAGTAATTAGGCATGGCAGGTCTGTCAAGCTCTCCTCAGACTGATACTCAGTATCCAAAAAGCTTGCACTTTTCGTGTCACTGTGAAATACCAAAGATACAAAGCAAAAGAGTAAAAAAAAAATGGTAGACACAGTGTTTGTCTGCCGGTACCTAAGCTATTACATTATTGTACTGGCTAAGCATAAGACGACCCTAATGCATTTGTCTGTGTTTTTGAGCTCCTCCTCATCCGTGACAGCAGTATTTCTTGGCTGCTGGATAATTTAACCCCACGGAACATTTATGCATCCAATACGTCGGGCAGCGATTTGGGACTCAATTTCCCCCGTCATGAATTTATTTCTCCTATAGGATAAGCTGGTCTGACAAAACACCTGTAGGGCTGACCAACTCTAAGAAATACACACAGAGACACAGAGACACAGACATGGAGCAACATTAACTACAAACAACACATGATGCAACTTTCTTTGCAAGAGCTGGTGTTAACAGCAGCACTTTCTCTCCATTCAAAAAGAATATCTGATCTTGTGAACATATATTTTTCTAGTCCTCACATTGAAGAAGAAGATATAAAATCCACACTGTTTTCATTTTTTTCTGAAAAGTATCACATTATATTCAGGCCAATAAGATAAAGATCACCTGAAATAATAAAAGGAGTTACAGGTGATCTTTCATGCTGGTGACTGACACATTATCTGCATGAGAGTTGTTCCCAGAGGTTAGGGTAACATTAGTGGCTCTCTCTTGCTCTATGTTGGATTTGAAAACGCTGTGGCATGTGTACTGACAGGAACTACGAAAAGAGATCATATTACTCCTGTACTGGCTTCTCTGCACTGACTCCCTTAAATCCTACTCCTTGCCTACAAAGCTCTTTATGGTCAAGCACCATCATATCTCAAAGAACTCATAGTACAGTACCATGAGTCCAACCAGAGCATAGTGCTCCCAGGATGCAGGGCTACTTGTGGTTCCCACCCAAAGTCTCCAAAAGCACAACAGGACAGGCAATTCTTCAGTTATTAAGCTCCTCTCCTGTGGAATCACATTCCTGTTTTGGTCCTGTTTCTATTTTTATTTAATGCACGCGCATCTGACAAGGAAGCATGTTGTGGCTGATTCATTTTCTGATGAAGAGGGACAGTCATCTCGGTAAGCTAATTGGCTAGCTATCTGCGAACATTAGCGTCAACAGTGAGCTTCTTACTTATATTACTTATATACAGGTAAAACTGTTCAAGGCAGAGTGGTGCCTTCATTTTATTTTGCACTATCACATCAGAAAATGTCACAAACTGCAAAGTTCATTAAAAGTTGAATGAACTCATCTTAATTGTCTTTATTTTTAGTTAGCACATACCTTCAACACTTGGTTATATAAGAGCAGCTGCATGCTGGTGTGATAAGCTGAAATTTACTTTTGATCTGATTAGTCGACTAA